>JAIUZE010029412.1:0-10475 GCA_022085475.1 Heliosperma pusillum | reverse complement strand
AAATGGACTTCTTTAATATACAGACCTTGTCCTCTTTGCCATCAATAATGAAGCCTTCAGGCTGAGCCATGTAGACTTCTTCTTCCAAACTCCCATTCAAGAATGTCGTTTTCACATCCATTTGATGTATAGCTCTAAGTCAAAATGAGCTACAAAAGCTAAAATGATCTGTAATGAATCCTTCTTAGAAACTAAAGAGAAGGTTTCATTATAATCAATGCCTTCTTTCCGATTAAACCCTTTAGCTACCAGTCTGGCTTTATGTCGTTCAATATTACCCAAGGAGTTGCGCTTGGTCTTAAAGACCCACTTGCAGCCGACAGCCTTATGACCTACTGGTAAATTGACCAACTCCCAGACCTCATTCTTAGCCATAGACTCCATCTCTTCTTTCATGGCATTAATCCATTTATCGGAATTATCACAATTCATAGCTTGTGAAAACGTAACCGGATCATTATCAATACTAATGTCAAATTCACATTGTTGTAGATATACATAGTCATTTGAAGTAGTTGGCTTTCTAGGTCTTGTGGACCTTCTTAATACTATTTCAGGAGCTGTATCAACAACTTCAGTGGCAATGTTATCATTCGGGAGTGGAGGGTCATCAACGTTAGGTTCCACAGTATTGACTGGGTCAACATTATCATTATGTGGAACTTCATCAATTGAAATTGGGGGCAAAGAAGCTGGAATTGCCACCCTAACTTCATTGACTATGACATCCGATCCCTTACGTGATCACTCCCACTAACTTCGCCATTCTCAAGGAATTTGGGATTTCCGGTTTCCACAATTCTTGTTTTGTGTGTAGGACAGTAAAACCTATACCCTTTAGACTTTTCTGGATAGCCGATAAAGAACCCACTAATGGTTCTTTGATCGAGTTTCCTTTCATGTGGATTATAAATGCGTGCCTCTGCTGGGCATCCCCATACATGCAAATGTTGAAGACTCGGTTTCCACCCTTTCCACAGCTCAAATGGTGTCTTTGAAACTGCCTTATTGGGGATCCGGTTTCCAACATACACAGCAGTCATAAGGGCATGCATCCACAACTTCATGGGTAAGTTGGTATTACTCATCATTGTCCTCACAGCCTCTAATAGGGTTCGATTACGCCTCTCAGCTACACCATTCATCCATGGAGAACCAGGATTTGTGTACTGAGGGACAATACCCAAACTTTCAAGGAGTGTTGCAAAGGGACCGGGATGTTGTCCTGATTCATCATATTTGCCATAATATTCACCACCTCTATCTGACCTTATGATTTTCACTTTCTTTCCCAATTGCCTTTCCACCTCCTTAATGTAAACCTCTAAAGCGTTTACTGATTGAGATTTTTTTCATGCAAAAGGTAAAGATAACAATAACGTGAATAATCATCGATAAAGGTGATGAAATATTTCTCTCCGCTCATGGAGGGAACATCAAATGGACCACAAATGTCTGTATGTATAATTTCTAATAGAGCAGTGCTTCTTGTGGACCTTTCTTGGTGTGTTTGGTTTGCTTACCTTTAATGCATTCTACACACGTCCCAAAATCCGTAAAATCAAGAGAAGGTAACATATTGTTTTTAACCAATATGTTCATTCTTTCTTTTGAAATATGGGCCAAACGTTTATGCCACAAGAAGGAGGAACTTTCATTAGACCTTCCACGTTTCGAACCAACATTATTATGCAGAGAAACATTATGAGAAACACAAAGAGATTCCGAAAACAATTTATCTAAATAAATTCGATACAATCCGTTTTCTAAAATCCCAGAACCAACAAAAATATTGTCTCGATACATACTGAAACAACCTTGTCCAAAACATAATCTAAAACCATTATTATCTAACTTAGAAACGGAAATTAAATTGCGTCCAAAGGAGGGAACATAAAGTGTATCCTCCAAAATCAACTTAAATCCAGTGCTTAATTCCAAGCTAAATCTTCCAATGGCTTTTACTGAGACTTTTTCTTTATTCCCCATGTATAAGGAGGCCTCATTTGGATTTATGGTTCTTGTCGTAAGGAATCCCTGCAAGGAATTCGAAATATGTACATTAGAGCCTGTATCTAGCCACCATGTATTAGAAGGAACTTCAACATAATTTGATTCGAAACATACTAAAGCCAAAGGCTTACCCTTCTTTTCGAACCAATTCTTACGCTTTATGCAGTCTTGCTGAAAGTGCCCAGGTTTCTTACAGAAAAAGCAACTTTCCTGCTTCTTAATTTCCTTCTTTATGCCAGATGCAGACGGTTTATCAGAAGGGCTTGACTTAATGCCCTTTCTGTTTCTAAACTTACCTTTAGATTTCTCGCTTACATGATGCACATGATGTGCCTGGGGTAAACCACCATTCTTACTTGAGGCATCAGTCTCATCTTTCTGTTTGATTCTTGCTGCTTCCTGAACCAGTTTATTGGTCAATTCATTAACACTCCAAATTTCTTTAACGGTGTTGTAATGAAGATGAAAAGCATCAAACTTATCAGGCAGAGAGTTGATTATAAACTGGGCGAGGAACGGATCCTCAACTTTCATGCTCAGTTTTCCCAACTTAGCTGCCAGATTCGTCATGTGCAACACATGTTGCTGCATGGTGGTGACATTCTCATTATACTTAGCAGTGGTAAGTTCAGACATAAGCCTTCCAGCTACCGCTTTATCGGTAGTCTGAAAGCGTTCCTTAATGATTTCCATGTACTTACTGGCTGTAGTACAGCCTGTCTCCGAAATGGAGGACTTAATGTTAGGTGCAGTGGTAAGTCGTAAGAACTTTAAGCAAAGACTGTCACATTTCTTCCACCAATTATACTCATCAAGTACTTCTTTACTCGCATCAGAAGTTGGTTCAGCAGGAGCTGTTCCATTAAGCACTTGATCAAGTTCAAGAATACCTAAATAGAACTCGAGATGCTCCTTTCATTCTGAGTAATTAGTACCATCAAGTTGTGGCACTGCGTGGACACAATTATTGAGAGAGCTTTGCAACGGTACTGCATTATGAACAATGCTCAGAACATTAGGCTTTGAGTTTATCACACAATAGCAATTATGACTAAGACTTGAAACTTAAATGAGTAACTCATAAACATTCATTAAGCAAGTGCAGTATCTGTGGACAACCTACGCATGCTTAATTACATAATCAAGTATACTCTCTTTAATGAGTGTTTCACTTTAATGTCAGGTTACCTGTGGGTAAAACCTTAATACAAGTTATTTCACCCCATTAGATGCTTAGTCGGATATTCACTGCATAATTTGAGTCCACTGTGGTGAACATCAACATAATGTGAATGCCCAATTTAATTACATTATGAGATCTGATCGCGTACGAGATGAAATCACTGTGGTGAATTTCAACTCGTCATAATGCGAAGGTCTCCTTTAATCGATACATAAGATATAATTAATCTACAATAAGAATGTATGCTTATATAAAATATGATAATTTAAATTAATTCTATAAGCATAATAACATAATATTATACGAGCATACAATGAAAAACAAACATTAAGTAACCAACACGGGCAGACCTCGATCGAGTAAATAATAGCTCGATCGAGCAACATCGAAGACAGAAGGTCTCGATCGAGTGACGCATTAGCTTGATCGAGCAACATCATGAATAAACCGTCTCGATCGAGTGAAGCATTAGGTCGATCGAGTGTGGTATAGATCACACGACATTCATACGCAACAATAATCATAATAAACCATACAAATCGAATTAGGGCGTCGCAAATAATCATCATAAATCATATAATAATCATCATAAACCATATAAAACGAAATAATTCGATTAGGGCAGCGGAAATAATCATCATAAACCATATAATAATCATCATAAATCATATAAAACGAAATAATTCGATTAGGGCAGCGGAAATAATCATCATAAATCATATAAAACGAAATAAATCGATTAGGGCAGCGGAAACGATCATGATATAAGGATACGTTATCAATCATAAGGGTATACAATCAATTATGAATGAATATTATAACATCATGATTAAAGCATTAAATTCATTCATAAAAACATAATCAAAACATTAATCAGAATTATAACTGTAATCACAATCTTGCTCTGATACCACATGTAAACATAAATTATAAGGTCTTGATTAAAGCGATAATTACTGAGAGGTACTTACGTGACATAGCCATTAGATTTGATAATAAAATTACTTGAGAAAGATAAAAGATGAACCCTTATTGTTTTGCCTTCTCCTGCCTTCCTTATTCTCTAATTCACTTTCTTTATGTGTGTTTTCTTAATATCAATGAATTAGGTTAAAGCACAAACATGTGTTGCTTATATAGAGAGGTGGCAGGAGGGGCTTAATAAGATAAGTGGGCCTGATATGTTAATGACCTGTAAACATTAACCGTAATCCACTTAATCTATTACTCCTACTAAAAACCCGGAACATTATATTTAACCGTTATTAATCAATGTGAGTGACATCGGTAATTAGGTTCACATAACAGAGAATTAAATAATAATTCTTACAATGTAATGTAAAATCATTAACTAAAGACATCTATATATTCCTCACTTACATATTTACTGAAAATGTTATCGTTTTTCTTTCTTTATAAATCAACAATCAAAATAGCAACATGGCAAGCTTAGATTAAAAGTTGATGATGATGTTGTATTGGCGATTTCTATTGGAAAATTTAACTTTTCATGGTCTTCTAACCGCCAATCATCACTTACTATTTGCTAATCTTTTGTTTTTTATTATTTTATTTTTATTGCAAAATACAAATGGAAAAAGCATATGAACTAA
The DNA here is from genome assembly GCA_022085475.1 of Heliosperma pusillum. Taxonomy (NCBI): domain Eukaryota; kingdom Viridiplantae; phylum Streptophyta; class Magnoliopsida; order Caryophyllales; family Caryophyllaceae; genus Heliosperma; species Heliosperma pusillum. The sequence goes on along the minus strand of JAIUZE010029412.1, from coordinate 5,666 downwards.
AAGAGGTAATCTATTTGCACTTTTTCTATAAAAATATTTAAGGGCTTATCAGTTATCAGTATATTTTACAAATATAAACTTTATTTTTAAAATCCTATAACATGTCGCAGTTACTTATTTATAATAATTAAAAACTTCATACTACACAAATAGATATGTTAGTTACATTGTGAATAGCTGAGAGTATAAGGTATCTCAAAGCCGCTTTATGTAACATAGAACCTACTAAAAAAACCAACGAGTGCAATATGCACAAATTAACCTTAGAATTACTCTACTAGGTGAAAGTATTATACGTCGGTAATACTCTCTAAAGACGAATGTAACCGTTTTAACAATAAAACGGGTTAAATATTATTCCACTTGCATAAACTAATATACACGATCAATCTTTTGCTTTCTCTCGTCCATTCTGCTTTTGTTTTATTGAAATTATTTGACCTCTTTAAAATTACGCAAATTCTTATTTCAGACGGACTATTTTCGTCTGAAAAATAAGATGAGGTTATGTTGACAGTTTTTGATAAAATGTAACCCCAACTTATGGCAATTTATTTTCACTAACGATCACATCTAGCTGTAAAATTGTTATAAAATTATACTCCCTCCTAGTCACTCATTTCTTCCCCTTTTCCTTTTACACAAAAATTAAGAAAATGAATTTGGATCACACAAAACACACTACCTTACATACAAATGAATTTAGACTAAACAGAACACACAACCCCACATCCAAAAAGGGAAAGAGGGAAGAAAACCCGACTTAACCAATAAGAAAAGATGGAAGAAATGACCGACTAAGAGGGAGTATCTTGTTGTTTCAGACCAAACTAATCTATTTAAAGCTAGCTTAACTATTAAAACTAAACAGTAGGTCTTGCTTGCGACAGATCGGATCTTGCGACGGGTATTTTGTGAGAGGAAATGGGTAGAGGGGACAAGGTGGGCACCCCCCATGTACTTCTCCACTCACCCTTGATGGGTATTTTGTGAGAAAATATGGTATCCGTCTTAAACTTGCGACGGATAGTGTCCGTGACAAATGAGAATTTGTGAAAACTAAAACGCCCTACATAGGAATATGTCCGCGTTAGAGAGAGACTCAAATAGTCGTAGATCAAAGTTCCTTGATCCAACAATTGCGTACGAGCTTAATTACAAAAAATAAAAAGATGGGATTTATGGAAATCTGAGGTGACCGTTGTGGGACGTTAATTGTCACGTGGGGCTGAGCAATTAAGGACCGCGGAAGTGTAATACCTTTTTCAAAAAGACGTTAACACGAAACGGTAACATTATCATGAGAACAAGTGAAAGTGGGGAGTGATGATCGATCAATGCCAAAATGGCGCGCCAAATGGTGGGCACGTTGTCCACTTACGGTTTCTCACATTGACTGTTTCACTAGTTTTAAACCCGTGCAAACAATGCACGGGTCGTACGTAATGATAGGCGCTATCGTTAAATGTTCAATGTCTTGCCAATATAAATAAGTAAAAAATTGGATACTTGTTGGTATATGGTTTAAGTTACTAATCAGTAATCATTATAGTATTTAATTGAAACTCTTTATTCAATTATCATACAATTGTTTCATTTCATTTATTTGTTTGTTTTTTTTTATCTGCATGCAATTATAAATATTTATTTACATTGTTCAAGTTTCATTTTTTTTTTCCAACTGGGTCTATTATATATTAGAAATATGTTTATAATGATTTTAATTTTATTTTTTACCTTTTTATTTCTTAACGGTTTTATATTCTTTAAATCAAAGCAATTAAAATTTAATACTTCGTGCCACTATTAAAATTTTGTGAGTTGCACAATTTTTAATGGACCATTCAATTGAGGAATATTATTGTTTCATCATTATTCATTACTTTATAGAAATTCTGTTATAAAAATATTAATTTTCATTTTCATATCTATAAGAACTATAATGGTTTCTCAATCTTTATATTCAAAAACTATTTTATTCCAAAGTTGACATGTTATAAATTGTATACTATCAGATTGTAAAAATGTAGAAAAGGAAATTAAAATTCCTGGAAAAAGAAAGCACTTGGAAAAGAAAAGCAATTTTTTACCCCATAATTCAAGGAACCAATCAAAACTCCCTAAAAGACTTAGCTTTTATATATAGGAGATTATCTTTTTTTATCTATAAGAGTTATGATTAATGTATACATTTTTTATATAAATAAATTATAAATTAATAAATTAATTGCTAATGACTGAAACATTTGTGCACTTGTGCTGCTTCCAGAACATACGATTCTCGTAATGTCGTAATTTTCAATTTTTTTCATCGAGAATGAGCACTTTTTATAAATTAGGATTATCATTTTTTCTTGCCCCTTTTCTGATTATATATATCCCTCGTTTAATTTGTTAAGCATGGTGTATGTATGGAGAATGAGCAATTTTTTTCTTGTTTTTTATTTTTATTTTTTATTTTGATTATTAATAATCTACTTTTATTCTGTTTTTTTATTATTAATCGAGTATTGCCTTTTTAAAGGTATATTCATCCAGCAAATAAATTATAAATTAATAAATTAATTGCTAATGTTGTCGACTGAAACATTTGTGCACTTGTGCTGCTTCCAGAACATACGATTCTCGTAATGTCGTAATTTTCAATTTTTTTCATCGAGAATGAGCACTTTTTATAAATTAGGATTATCATTTTTTTCTTGCCCCTTTTCTGATTATATATATCCCTCGTTTAATTTGTTAAGCATGGTGTATGTATGGAGAATGAGCAATTTTTTTCTTGTTTTTTATTTTTATTTTTTTATTTTGATTATTAATAATCTACTTTTATTCTGTTTTTTTTTATTATTAATCGAGTATTGCCTTTTTACAGGTATATTCATCCAGCAATTTATAGTTCCGTCTCATCAAGCAATTTATAGTTCCGTCTGAGAAATTTTTTAAGTTGCAAGAGTATTGTAATTTTAATTATTAATTATTAATTGTTTGAAATTGAAATTATTTTTTTTAGTTGCAAGAGTATTGTAATTTTAATTTTTGGACTTTGTTTTGCATGAAATTATTAGTTTATAATTTTTTTTTAATCATGGAATATGAAAAAAATTATGGAATTGTGTATGAAAATAAAATATGTAATCAGAGTTTGTAAATATGTAAACATAGTCTAAATAAATCAGAAGAGGAGAGAGGAGAATTAATGTTTTAGTTTTGATGTGGGGCCCACTATTCCTTACTTCCTGCAACCAATAGAAAGACTCTAAATGTTTGTGGATTAGTATATAGAAGATTCGATAGATCTGCCCATTGATTGGATTTAGGTAGACCTGGCAAAAGCAACCCGACCCGATTGACCCGACCCGAATGACCCGACCCGTGACCCGAAATTGACCCGAACTACAACACCCGAATGTGACCCGAAACCCGATTAGACCCGACCCGACCCGAGCATGACCCGATCTTTCTTGACCCGTAACTGACCCGACCCGAAAATAACCCGATCCAAAACCACTCAACCCGAAAATGACCCGATAAAACATAACTTTAATTGAACCGAAAAGACTTAAAATGGCCTTTTGTCTCTTATTCTTTGACCCGAAAATGACCCGACCCGGTTGACCCGAAACGGACCCGACAACTAACCCGAAACAAACCCGAAACCCGAAATGACCCGACCCGACCCGAATTAACCCGAAATCAACGAAAGACCCGAAGTGACCCGACCCGAACTGGCCCGACCCGAACCCGACCCGGTTGACCCGTTTGCCAGGTCTAGATTTAGGCCGCTTTAATTTTATTTCTACCGCTAGTCTCATTGAAAACGGACATTATCGGTCACGAGCTAAAAAATAGTACTACTCTCACAATATGCAAGTGGAGGACGAATGGGGGCTCCATTTACCCTTCACTTGCCCTCTCCACTTACGTACTGTGAGAAGACAATATCCACCTTCAGCTTATGACACATAGTGTCCGTCGTCAATATAAATATACGTTATTTTTATTTATTTAAAGGTACGTATTTTAAGTTTACTTCAAATCTTATAAATTCAATTCAGAAAAATTTAGCAAATTAAGTTCACTTCAGTTCAAATCCTATAAATTCAAAAAAATTCATATCTTATAAATTCGGTTCAGAAACTTTAGCTAAATTAATTTAATTCAGAAAAGTTTTACAAAATTAGGGGTTGTTTGATTACCATATGGGAAAATAATTCACAAGAATTTTAGTTTCATGTGAATTGTATAAAAGTGTTTGGTTGGCATATATGCAATAAATTCATGTGGAAAGTTATGTAGGAATTATCACTTATTTATGGGGGCTAGGTAAGTGACTTCCTCCATAATGGAGTTATAAGAAGTTTAACTTTCCATGATTTTCGCAACCAAACAATTGCTAATATTGCTATTCATGAGATTTTCAAAATCCATAAATCAAATGAATTTAAAGGGGTAACTAAACAAGTTCTTAAGTTTAGTTTAGAAAAGTTCAATCCTATAAGATGAACACATTATCCACTTATGTTTATTATATTGACTATTTCATTCGATAGATCAACCCAGTTGTAACACCCGCAAATGTACCCTATTTTAATAGTAAAAATATTTTTACGGATACTTTTCAGCGAAATTTAGTTTTAATTTAGAATTTAATTTCCCGAGTCGAATTTAGAATTTCCGAGTTCGTATTTGGATTTTACGCGAGATTTCAAGTGAATCCCGTCTCAAGTCGTCTTTGACTTTTTCTTGACTTTTCCACTTACACACCTCATACTCCCTCATAACCTAACACTCCCTCACACAACTCAACTCTTTCTTCTTCCTTAAGAAAACCAAAGAAAACCTAGCTTCCATTTCTTCCAAGCTTAGATTCGTCATAACTCGTTCGTTTCTCGCTCAAATTCACGTAAGTTCGTCTTATTCTTCCCCTCTTAGCTTCCTCTATCCGTATTGGTAATAAAATTACCGTATTTCTCGCTTTTCAAACTTTCCGTCTTTCTCAAAGGTGAATTATATTCATCTTTTGTCGTCTTTGTTTAGGTGGAGACTTTCTAGACCCCGACAAAGTTTACTATCTAGTGGAGGAAGGCTTAGAAATCGTTTAAAGACGCATAAAGGTAACGGTGAAGGGTTACTCGATATCATTTACGTGTTTTACATGATTTCTATGTTAGAATTCGTATTTAGAATACGATTAGAAAGCTTAGGAATTGTGTTATTGATAATGATTGTTGTTAGTTGATGATTGTTGATGATGAATATTGATTGTTGATAGTTGTTAGAAAGTAAATATGAGAGTTGAAATTGATTGAGCAAGTGTAAGAAGCTCTCGGGTGAACTGGTGCTCCCAGCCGGGTGACCGGCCGCCGGTCTGCCCACCGGCTGGGAACACATCAGTAGTGAAAGTTGGATTTTTGTGTGTAGTGATGCTCCCGGCCGGGTGCCCGGCCGCCGGCCCCCAGACCGGCCTGGAACACGCTTGTGACACCCTCAAATTTGCGGAAAGAAAAAAAATTATTTAAATACATAAAAGATATGAGAATACATAACAAAGGTGTCATAAATAAAAGGTTCATTACAAAACGGAATTAATATTATACAAAAGAAATATACAAGACGGGAGACATATCTCCCGTATAAATACGGAAATAAAAGAGTGTATAATAATA
>JAIUZE010029411.1:0-13529 GCA_022085475.1 Heliosperma pusillum | reverse complement strand
GGTTATACCCATAATATAAAGTTCCCCTTTTGGCCACAAAATGGGTTTGGGAGTTTTGGTGACTTTGAGAATTTGGCGGATTTCCGTGAGGGTGGCGTTGTGCCATCTTTTGTGCAATCGGAAGCGGAAGGTTTTTTCAGCGTCATCGGGTACGTCCAACTCGAAAACGGTTGCTAGGAACTCGTATGCAAAACTTTGGTAGGTGTAATCTCAGGCGTCTTGCTCGAGATAAGCTTCTAGCCCAACTTTAGCTAGCAAGTCCAAAGCCAAGTCAAACATACCCAAAAAACGAAGGTTGTTGGGACAAAAGAACTTTGTGGTGACTAGCGGTTGGAAGAGGGGTGTGATAAGTTTTTCCCATACTTTTTTGTGGGCTGCAGTTAATCCCTCACCCCCCATAAAGATAACCTCAACATCGGTCTCGGGTTCGCTCACAGCTGCCCTCTTGTTCTTACCCTTCCCAAACAACTTAGACACTCGGGGAGCCATTTTTGTTCCTGCAAAAATTGACAATAGCAATGCAACTACAACAACACCAACACTCAAAATCACTTCTCTCTCTTATAAGCAATTCAACAAACACTTGGTGTGCACCAAGTTCAATACCACTTTAATCAAGTGTTTGATGAGTACTTATCCCCTTACTCAGAAAAATTTCACCAATCCGATGCTACACAACAACAAGAACGGCTAAAAACAACTCGAACTTTATACTAGAACGCTAAAATTTTCGAGCAAAAATTGTAGTGAAATGGAAAAAGTTAAGTATTGAGTTATACCTTCCCTATTCCACAAAAATTAAGCTCCTTGATGGGTAACACAACCAATGGACCCTTTTAATACACTTAGAAACCAACTATTGCTCCTAAAAATTGATTTTTAGGAAGAAAATTTCTAGGTTTTCAAAAGGAATTTTTCTGAGATTTGGGGTGATTGAGGTCGATTTTGCGGGATTTGATAGTGGAATTGATGTTACAAGGATGAATGAATGTGATTTTGATGAAGTTGGGTGATGATTTGAGTGAAAAAGATTGAAAAATGAGGGATTGGGGTGGTTTTAGGGTTGAGTTTTCGTAAAAAAAACATGTGCTTCAATTTTTTGTTTTTTGAGAATGGTGGCTTTGTTGGTTGAAGAAGAGTATTCGCAGCGTCACTGGACCCTGGCAGCGTTTTCCTCGGCTTTCCAATCTTTAAAATTGACTTAGTCAAATTTTGGCTAAGTGTTGCAAACCCCTTGATACTTTATTTTTTTCACTTCAGTAGACCTCAACAACCTCCAATATCATTTTTTCATTGATTTCCGAACTTTTTACTAGTGGCATGCATCCCGGGGCGGCCCAAAACTAGCAAAATCTTCACAAAAACGTTAGTAACTTCAAAAAAAAATATGATTAATGCACTCCCCTGATGAATTAATCAAGTTTAAAGTGAAAAGTAAAAATGATAAGTAGATACAATATGAACAACGATAGAGTATTTACACATTTTGCCGTTTATTTATAGTCGATGGCTCGACTTAGTGGTTCGAAGGATGATTATCTATATAAATAGGGTCTTCAAGTAAGACCTCCCCTTCTCCCATACGCTCACAATCCTTGAAGTAGTGTTTGAGACGGTGACCATTCACCTTGATAAGCTTCTCCGCTCCGGGCCCTTCAACATCAGCCGCCCATTGTCATAGACCTTTTTAACGGTGTACGACTCAAACCATCTAGACCTCAATTTACCCGGAAAAAGCTTGAAACGGTTTTGGAAAACAAGAACTTCATCACCTTCTTTGAAAATGCGACGGTTTATCATGCCGTCGTGCCATTTATTTGTCTTGTCCTTGTAGATGGAGGAATTCTCATACGCATCACGACGAATTTCCTCAAGTTCTTGTATTTGCAATTTCCGGCGCAATCCGCTCTCATAATAGCTTTGATTGAAGGATTTGATGGCCCAATAAGCTTTGTGCTCAACCTCCACCGGGAGGTGGCAAGCTTTGCCATAGATGAGACGGAAAAGAGACATGCCAATGGGGGTCTTGAAAGCGGTCCTATATGCCCACAAAGCGTCGACTAGCCTCTTACTCCAATCTTTTCTATCCGGATTCACCGTCTTTTCAAGTATTCTTTGATTTCATGATTGGAAAGCTCGGCTTGGCCATTCTTTTGTGGGAGGTAGGCCGTGGAGATTTTGTGGTGCACCCCATATCTCTTGAGAAGAATTCCAATAACCTTGTTGCAAAAGTGTGTTCCTCGATCCCTTGTGAGGGCTTGGGAAAGCCAAAGCGAGAGAAAATATTTTCTTGAATAAAGCTTGCAACAACTTTCTCATCATCAGACTAGGTGGGGATTGCCTCAACCCTTATGGATACATAGTCAACCGCCAAGAGAATATACAAATACCCACAAGAATTTGGGAAAGGTCCCATGAAGTCAATTCCCCATACATCAAACACTTCACAATAAAGGAGAGGTTGTTGTGGCATTTCATTTTTCTTTATCAAATTTCCCGTTCTTTGGCACCGATCACATGTTTTGACAAACTTATGAGCATCCTTGAAGAGACTTGGCAAAAAGAAACCGCACTCAAGGACTTTTATTGCGGTCCTTTATGGCCCAAAATGCCCTCCACAAGCATAATCATGGCAATGGTGGAGGATGGATGGAATCTCACTTTCGGGTACACATCGCCTTATGATTTGTTCTTGGCAAAATTCCATAGATATGGTTCATCCCAAATGTAGTATTTTGCATCGGATTTTATCTTGTTCCTTTGATGGAAAGAAAAGTGGCTAGGAAACCGTTTTGTTACAAAATAGTTTACCATAGTAGCATACCATGGCTCTCCCACTTGGATTGCATATAACGACTCATGAGGGAGACCTCCTTCACCCTCATCAAGAGGGCATGATGGTCTTCCTTCAAGGTTGAAACGGCTAAGATGATTCGCTACCACATTCTTCACCCCATTCGCTACCACATTCTTCATCCCCTTCTTATCCTTAATCTCCACATCAAATTCATTTAGAAGAAGAATCCACCTCAATAAGCGTGGCTTGGCGTCCTTCTTTTCCACTAGATATCAAATCGCGACATGATCGGTGTAGATACCTTGGTGCCCAAGAGATAAGATCGGAATTTTTCTAGGTCATAAATCACGCCAAGGAACTCCTTCTACGTGGTAGAATAATTCTTTTGAGCTTCATTCAATAGGGTGGATGCATATTGAATCACATAGGGCCCCTTGTCACTCTTTTGACCCAAAACCACTCCTAATGCATAGTCACTTGCATGGGTCATGATTTCAAACGGGAGGTCCCATCGGGGTGCTTAGATTATTGGTGCAGTGACCAATCTCTCTTTCAACTCATCAAATGCCTTCCCATAAGAGGCATCAAAGACAAACTCCGCTTCTTTGTGCAAAAATTACATAGAGGGTTAGCGACTTTGGAAAAATATTTTATGAATCTCCGGTAAAAACCGGCTTGTCCCAAAAATGACCTTGTGTCTCGGGTGTTAGATGGGTAGGGTAAAGACTTGATAATTTCAACCTTAGCCTTATCCACCTCAAGCCCTTTTCCGACACTACATGTCCTAGCACGATGCCACTAGTCACCATAAAATGACATTTTTCGGAGTTTAAAATGAGATGGGACTCTTGGCATCGTTCTAAGATAAGAACAAGGTGATTTAGACAAGAATCATAAGAGTCTCCATGGACGGTGAAATCGTCCATGAACACTTCTATGAATCGTTCCACAAAATTGGAGAAGATACTCAACACGCAACGTTTGAAGGTTCCCGATGCATTGCATAAACCAAAAGGCATGCGAAGGTATGCAAAAGTACCGAAAAGACTAGTGAATGTGGTTTTGACTTGGTCCTCGGGGGCGATTGGAATTTGAAAATACCCCGAGTACCCATCAAGAAAACAATAAAAAGCTTTTCCCGCTAATCTTTCTAGCATTTGGTCAATAAATGGTAGCGGGAAATGATCTTTTAATCTAACCGCATTCAAGCGGCTATAATCAATACACACTCTCCAACTGGTTTGCGGTTGGGTGGAGACCAAGTCTCCTTGTGCATTCTTGATTACCGTCACTCCTCCCTTTTTGGGCACGACTTAAGTTGGACTAACCCAACGAGAATCAAAAATTGGAAATATAATACCCATTTTTAAGAGTTTGATTACCTCCTCTTTTACCACTTCCGCCATGGGTAGATTGAGCCTTGTATGAGGTTGTTGGATCTGGTTTAGCATCCACTTGAAGCCTAATCGTATGCATGAAAGTTACCGGGCTTAGTCCCTTAAGATCCGCTATGCTCCACCCAAAAGCTTCCCTATTCTTGTGAAGCAAGGCCACCAACTTTCTATCTTGTTCCTCATTTAGCTTGTTGGATATGATAAGAGGAAGAATATTTTCTTCTCCTAGGAATCTGTACTTGAGATGGTTTGGAAGAATCTTCAATTCAAACTTTGGAGGGTTGACAATGGATGGAAGAGGATTTTGAATGGGAAAGCTTAAAGCAAAAAGTTCGGACAAGTGTTGCAGTCCAAGATGTTGCTGACCGTGCCGTCCGACGCCCCAAGACGCTGGAAGTGTCTCGAGCTGTTTTCGATTTTCATCATTGCCACTATGTCCATCTCTTGATATGTTTCCAATGGTTTATCTTTCTCCAAATATTCAAGACATTCCTGCACATCATTTGACAACAAGAAACACCAACCTTCCTCTTCTACATAACTAGTAAGGGCCACCTCAAGTGGGTCCCTATCACACAACTTATACACATGATGCACCAAAGGCTCGAATATCTCTAAAAATAAGGAATATTGCACATAATTTGGGTATCTCATGAAGTCACAGATGTTGTAAGTCAATTTCTTACCATCAAATTCCATTGTCAAACACCCATTTGGCTCATCTATCTTGGTCTTTGAAGTTTTCATGAAAGGTCTCCCTAAAAGAAGGGGGGTAGCACTTGAGCTAGACTCCATGCCTAAAACATAGAAATCCGTCGGGAACACAATATTATCAACTTTCACTAGAACATCTTTTATCAAGCCCTTAGGGTAGAAACTAGATCTATCGGCTAATTGAATTACTACCCCGGTCTTAGACAAAGGTCCTAAACCTAAGGTTTCATATATGGACAAAGGCATGACATTAATAGAAGCTCCAAGATCTAGCATGGCACGTTTAAGCTTTTTTTCCCAATAGTGCAAGGGATGGTGAACATGCCCGGGTCTCCACATTTCTTTGGTAACTTTTACTTAAAAATTGCCGAGACATGTTCACTCACCCTAACTCTATAGGTGCCTTGCTTTGGGTTTCTCTTAGGTGTGCATAGTTCTGTTAAAAACTTTGCATACCTAGGGACACTATTCAACAAGTTAAGAAGAGGGATGTTTGCATCACACTTTTGGAAGGTCTCATACAAATCGGTATCCGTGGCGTTCATTTTGTGTTTGGAAATGGGTGGTTGCTTGCTCTCTCCAAAGGTTTTGTTCCCTCCACCTTTCTTGTTCTTCTTGGCACCTTTGGTTTTGTTGAGCTTGCCAAAGGCGGACCTCTACTTGCCTCTCACCAATCCTCCCTAACTCTTCTTGTTGGGCCCTCTCGGCCTCACCTCTCAATCGTTCCCACTCCTCCACCACATTGTGCCAATCATCTAACGACTCAAGCCTACCACCTTGTTGTTGTTGCCAAGTGTTTGACTCGTCCACCCTCCCACTAATATGCTTTAGAATATCATTTGTGCTAGCTAAGTAGGAGGCCATTTAATGTTGCCATGGCTCTATGGGGGTGTTAGCATGAGTCCCCGCGTCACACATAGGGGTGTCCGGGTCATGGCTAGTGTCGTAAGGTGATTGGTAATGTTGTTGTTGTTGTAAATTGGGTAAGTTTTGAAAAGCCCCCCCCCCCCCCCTTCAATTTTAAGGATCTCCCTCTCTTCCCTTTGTCTCTCCCTCCCTTCTCCACTTTTCACTCTTAGCCTCCCTTGGTTCCTTTGCCTCAAAGGCACCTCCTCCTCTTCACTACTCTTCAAGTTCTCGTCCCTAGGACAAAATAAATCTCTAGCTAGTTACCCCCTAGGTAAAGGAGCATTAGGAGGGCGAGGCATCTTCATGTAGCTAAGTCCATCACTCTCCAACCAAAAGCCACTCAAGGGTGTCTCCTGACTCATCTTAAACATGCGCACTTCCTCCAAACCCAAGTAGTTGTACCTTGTCAACCCCCTACAAGAGTTCACCTCTTGCTCCTCTCCAATATCCCCATCATAGTGCTTAACAACAACGGTAATCAATCCCCCAAGGTGGATACTAGCTCTCTTAGCTTTTGCACGAATGCCTTAAAAAAACCTTCATGAAGAGTTCGGCCCAATCCGGTATCCCTACCCTCCCGGAAGCATAGTCCACAAGAGTACCCGGGTATTCTCCGACACTTAAGTGGGTCTCCCGCGGCATTGAAAATGGTAGTGATGAATCGGGTAATGAGGCGAAGCACGGGATGGGTAATGATGGAGAGTTTGGCATCTTTGAATGTGGAGTGACTCCTAGTTGTATGTTTCTCAAACTCAATATTAGACATTTCTAAGATCATATAATAAATAGTTTACTCTTAAATTTTAAGGAACTTATGCATGCATAACAAAATACAAATAAGGAAGGAAAAATGTACCTTACATTGAGTATAAACAATTTTTGGGCACAAGATAGGACTCCTTCCTACTCTTGTTCTTGAGCTAATAGGTAAGGGATGAACTCCAAATTTCTAATGTAGAAATACCCCTCTTGATTGCTCCCAAGACAAACCTTAATACCAATAATATTTTTCACTAGATAATATTATTAGAGACCTTGAATTAAAATCTAATCCTAATAATATTACTACAATAGTAATATATATGAAGATCTAAGATTTTAGAACAAAGTTTTTCATAAACCCTTTTATGAGAGAATTTTGTAGTGAGATAAGGAGATAAGCATAAGAATGATTTTGTTTGGAAAAATGAGAACTTATTCTCATGGGGTTGGGGTGGGGTGATGGCCGACACACATGACCTTGGGGAGTCCCAAGCATGCTTCACTTTTGCTCTTACCAAAATACTAGCTCACGTCTAGGTAGTATTAGGTGTTATAATTGTGTTTTATCATTAAAACCAACAACCACTTAACACCCTAAACCTACCCACCATGACCGACCCCCATCATAAAATGGAGTTCATTTTATCTTTGTAATTTTGTCACTTGTAATGTGGTATGTCATGTATAGGGATGACAATAGATAGGATTTGGATAGAGTCCTATAAGATCCAGATCCAGATCCATATTGTATATGTTGGATTCAGATCCGCCCCATATCCGCAGGGTCCAAAATTTTCAGATCCAGATCCAGATCCGTGGATCAGGGTAGGATCTGGGTCCCAAATGGATCTGATCGTTTTCAAAATACCTTATTAAATTATTCATCTTTTAAATGTAATTTTTCTATTAAAATTACATAAAATATATTAGAATGTTTAATAAGATTATAAGTATACATTTTATCGACATTTAACATAATAAAGTAACTAATTACCGCGTAAGTTATTATTTGGATGAGGAAAAAGTTAATTTACAAATATTTCAATTGTATTATAAATTAAGAATGACCTATGAAATAAGTAAAATGACATATGCGAGTTGATTAAAATAGAAAATATCGGCATTATAAACATTAGTTATCCTTATATCATTAAAATAAATTAAAAAATAAAAGATATGGATCCGTGGATAGGGTCTGGATCTTAACAACAAGATCCATATCCAGATCCGCGTAAATTGTGACACCCTCAAATTTGCGGAAAGAAAAAAAATATTTTAAATACATAAAAGATACGAATACAATACGAAGGTGTCATTACATAATAAAAAGGTTCGTTACAATACGGAATAAAATTTTACAAAAGAAATATACAAGACGGGAGACATATCTCCCGTATAAATACGGAAATAAAAGTGTATCTAATAATATACAAACTATGAACCGAATATAGGTCAAAGGTAAAATACTTCGCTCGCTAGCTCGTCATGTACCCCAAAATATGCATCACCACCTGTTCGACCGCATTAAATATAAACACGGAAGCCACAGTCAGTGGGGAGTAACTCCGAGTTCTCCCAGCCACGAAATGTCGAGGTTAATGAAACATGAAAAACATAAAAGCAATGTATATAGAAAATACAAAACCTTAACATATATGATATGCTTTTCATGTTATGGAACAGTTAACTAACACATAACCTATCATGTGAAAGCTATCATGTGAAACCGTTAATAAAATATAACTCGAGGTAGGGAAGCTAGTATGCTGGCTCAGCGGTTACCAAGTAACATGGCCCTGATACACTCAAACCCTAATCAACACGTAATCATGTGAATCAGTTAACAACCGTTAATCCAAACTCTATCAATCCTAGCCGGCTTGCATCTCACCTTCTAGAACTCATAGAATCATACAAACATGAAAGACTGATACTTCTATAAACAGGCATAAGTGCTTAGGACGGCGATATACTACTTCTGTAACTCGAGGCTATACCACAAGGTAGGAAAACATATCCTAGTCCTAGACTGATCAGACCTAGCAACAACAGCTATTCCGTTCCCCGTCCCATGACATAACCGTCTATGAGAAACTCTACTAGGCGACCCCCTAAGCAGAGATGGCTAGTACTTAAGCTGGCTCCATTTCCAAAGTGGAACTAGGCAGCCATGCCCCGACTTGGATATAAACCCACCAAGCCGAGACACAAAAGCTATCATCAGGTGAACATATACTCGTTAAAGACAGTACTGGCCTATCAATGTCATGGTCCAAGCTACTCATTTAGAATTAGAATGGTCAAGACGCCATATTCTCATAATTCTCTATGGGTACTTAGTCAACACGACACCAACCATATAATAAAACAGTCACGGGGAAAACATCCTATCATGTGACTAATTTCATATAAGTAATTACCAAATATCATATCGCCTCATATCTACTAAGGCTAATTCAATAATCAATAAAACCTTACTTGAAGACAAATCCCCGACCCGAGTCCCGCGACGGGTCATCAGTCAAATCGGGGCTGACTAGATCTTAGTTTGACCAAACCCGTTGGATCAAACCGGCTAGAAACAGAGTCTTTATCACATAGACATACAATCAACATAATCATTACATGTTATTTTAATAAAACTTCTAACCGGTGAATTAATAAATCATAACCAATAACCCGTTTGACTAAAAGGATATTAAATTAAACTACGGTCTCGTCTTATAATTTCTAACATGTGAGAAATAATAATTTAATGAAAACCTTTTTAATTAAATATTTTACTTATTAATATTTCCCGCTTGCTAAATATTACAAAACACGATAAAAATGACGATAACTCAAAAACCGTCACAAGTCCCAAGGTGGGACCCACGGGCTGAAATGGGCCGGACCCACATGGGCCTGTTTTGGCCTCACGGACAGAAATGGGGCTGTTTTGGCCTTTGACTCGATTTTACTAAAAACCGTTTCCTAATTTTTCCCGCATGCTTTAACATAATTAAAACCCGTCAAAACAACAATTAAACAACCAAACATCGACACAACCCAAACCAAAACCCGGACCCACCTTGACCAACCCAGACCGGGTCTGAACCGGCCTGGACCGGTCCGGTTTGGACCCGGTTCTTGCCCCTTTCTCGGTTTCAACATCAAACACACCAAATCAATTCCAAACTTGTTTTTAATCATCAAACAACCATTTTAACCATCTTCCACACAAAATCATAACTTATTAAAATCATCAAAATTTATCAAGAACACCAAACTTGTTAAAATTCATACAAAATCATAAAAATCATAACTTAGTAAAAATCATCAAAATTTATCAACAACACTAAACTTGTTAAAATTTCCTACACAACATAAAAATCATAACTTATGAAAAATCATTAAAATTCTTCAAGAACAATAAATCAACATAAAAATTTCCTACAACATAAAAATCATCAAGAACAATAAATCATCATAAAATTCCCTACAACTTAAAAATCATCTAAAATCATAAAACAATAATAAAATTCCATACAACATAAAACTATCATCAAAATCATAAACAACAATAAAATTCCATACAACATAAAATCATCAAAAATCATAAAACAACATAATAACCACTACTTAACATATTACTAGCTAAAAATCCATAAATCATAAAACATGAACCAAAAATATAAAGATGAACCAAAATCCAAATAAATAAAACTAAAGACTATATTACTAACTCAAATCCTAAATAACCATAACATGAACATAAACTAAAACCTATAAAAACAAAACTAAGGCTATGTAACATTAATTCGTCGAGTAAATCGGAAATGTTACCTTAGCTAGCAAAATCCACTTAGCACAAAATATAAGAAAAATATAAATAAGAAAACCCTTCTACTAGTCTTCACCCAAAATATAAGAGTCCCCAAATTCGTCTTCAAACTCTTCCCCTATAAGAATAACAAGAAAAACAATTAGTAGAACTTAAACTAAATTTTCCATAATTAAATGATGAAAACGATCTTGACGGAATTGAAAATAAACCGTACTAGAAGATGAGGAGCGAAGAGGGGAGTCTAGAAATATAAATTAGGAAGGATTTAATTAAGAAATGAAGAATTTATGGATGTTTTGCTCAAGAACGATGAAGAACTAAAGATGAACGATGAAGAACGCGAAGAACGATTAAATAAAATGAGGTTTTGATCTTATTTTGATTTGTTGTAAAATGAAAAGTTGTTTGTGAGTCATATGGAGTGTGTGGGTGCCGTGTGTTTATAGACACATAAAGGTGTCGAGTTTTGACATTGTTGTTCCGTAATTGACTCGCGTTTAATAATTGTTTGACGGTAAACGATTAAATATAATTAACGATAAAGTTAATTACAAGATATTATGATATTAAAATGAAAAATAATGAAAATATCAAGGCTTAAGAGTGGGTAAGTGTGCCGTGTAGAATTGTGATTGTCGGGTCTGATTTCTAGCGTTTTGCGTAATTTTCGTTAATTGATCGATAAAGCGAATAGTGATCTAGATATTATGATATTGTAATCAAAAGTAATCAAAATATCAAGGCTATTAGAGGACTTTAAGGAGCCGTGTGGTTTGAGGTGATTCGGGTCTGTTTTTGCTCGATTTGCGTAATCTCGTTGACGGATCGATAAAGTAACAAATATCTAAGATATTTGTATTATTTTAATCGAATCAATTAAAATATCCAATCGTGAGTGGAAAACGATGACATGGGCGCGTGACTCATGCCAAAGTCGAGTTTCGATTTTGTTGCGCGCTTTACGATGAGTCGGGAATAGTTAAATGACGTTCGGTTAAAAACCGTAAACGTTATTCTTTAAATTCCGAATAAATTCAAAATAATTATATTAAATTATGATAAATCTTAATAAATCTAAATAAAAATAAATCAAAAATATTATTTTTTTAAATAAAATTTCGGTCTTCATACTTATGAGACGAGTCGGGAAAAGTCAACGAAAGTCGAAATCGACTAAAAAGTCGGAAAAAGTCAAAAATGACTTAAAAGTCAGAAAAGTTTAAGACGACTTTAAAAGTCAAGAAAAGTAATTGACGACTTTAAAAAGTCAAGAAAAAGTCAAAGACGATTTAAAAGTCAAGAAAAGTCAAAGATGACCGAAAACGGTCTTTTCATGAAATCTCTCAAAACTTCCAAATACGAACGCGGAATTTCAAAATACGACTCGGAACAAAAATTCCTATATTAAAAACTTAAGTTCTACTGAAAAGTATCCATAAGCTATTGCTAAGCAAATTGGGTACTTTTCGGGTTGTTACAATCACCCCTCCTTTTAAAAAGTTTCGTCCTCGAAACTTAGAAGAAGGAACGCAACATATATGTAGGTCTATTTCAAAACTGTTAAAACTATATTTGTAATAAAATACGGGGTCTTATCTACGGAACGACAGGTTCTCGTCAGCATCAAGAATATCGATAGAAGGTACGAAATCTTCGAACGGTTAAATCGAATAGAAAGAGGAAAGAAAGAAGGAAATTTACCTCAAGCAAAGAGCTCGGGATATTTAGCTAACATTTTAGCTTCGGGTTCCCAAGTTTCTGATTCGACGTTTCCACAACGCCAAAGGATACGAACTTAAAGGCACCACCTTGTTCGGGTGTTGTGTTTGTTTAGCCCTTGTCAAGTATACGAATCGGCCTTTCTTCAAAGCCAAATTTAGGTTCCAAGTCCAAACTTTTTTTGATAATAGACTCGGATCACTGATATACTTCTTCAACTGAGAAACATGGAACACATCATGAACTTTGCTCAAGTTCGGTGGTAATTCCAGACGATAAGCAACAGGACCAACTCTTTTAAGCACACGAAACGGTCCAATATATTTAGGACTCAACTTTCCTTTCACTCCAAACCGTTTCACTCCTTTCATTGGTGATACTTTAAGGAATACCCGGTCTTCAACATCAAATTCAAGCGGTCGTCGACGAATATCGGCATAGGATTTCTGTCTATCTTGAGCGGCTTTCATTCGTTCACGAATGACTTGAACTTGATCGATCGTTTCAGTAACAATGTCGGGACTCAACATATGATCATCTTGTACTTGATCCCAACAAACAGGACTACGGCACTTCCTACCGTATAAAGCCTCGTATGGTGACATCTGGATAGAAGCATGATAACTGTTGTTATAAGAAAATTCCACCAAAGGCAAACTCTTCTCCCAAGATGTATGAAAGTCTAAAGCACACGATCGAAGAAGATCTTCCAAAGTCTGAATCGTTCTCTCTGTTTGACCATCTGTAGCGGCATGAAAAGCGGTGCTCATCAACAATTTACTACCCATGGCTTCTTGCAACGCCGTCCAGAATCGGGAACAGAATCTCGGATCACGATCTGAGACTATACTTTTAGGCACTCCATGATACCGAACTATCTCTCTCACATATGCTTCAGCTAAGACCTCTACCCTCCAAGTTTCATTGATAGGCACGAATCTGGCACACTTAGTTAGACGGTCTACAATAACCCAGATGGCATTCTTTCCACCAGAAGTTCTAGGTAAAGCCATCACGAAGTCCATAGAAATAGACTCCCACTTCCACATAGGAATCTCCAAAGGTTGCAGCAAACCTCCGGGTCTTTGATGATCAATCTTCACCTTTTGACAAGTAAGACATCTACTAACATACTCCTTCACTTCCATCTTCATCCTAGGCCACCAGAATTGTGGTCTCAAATCTTTATACATTTTGTCACCGCCCGGATGAATAGAATAAGGAGAAAGGTGAGCTTCATCAAGTATTCTCTTTCTCAGCTCGGCACTTCTCGGAACAAACATTCGACCATGGTAACGAAGGTAGCCATCATTATCCACCACACAATCTTTAGCTTGCCCAAGTGATATTTTTGCTCGAATGGCGATAAAAGTAGCATCCTCCGGTAAACAAGTACGAATCTCACGAT
>JAIUZE010029408.1:0-14235 GCA_022085475.1 Heliosperma pusillum | reverse complement strand
CTGTATCTTTTTTCATAAAAACTATCTATAAAATCATCGTTTTGTTTTATATTTTGTTTTTCATGTGGGTTGTACTGACAACATTGAACACCACAAAGTGAACTGAATTACATTATATTTGTTTTGGTCCGTAATTGCCTACATGAGCTGATAACTCTGGCAATTATTTTGTGACGTCGATTGATGTTGGGTTCAACGAGCCATAAGTCAAACTGTTGACTGATCGATCACAGATGCAAGTTATAATGATACTGCGCAGGACATTTTGGTGACAACGTTATGGAGTCCTAAATGTTTCAGACCATTAGGTGTCCAGTTCGTGGATAGGACATCCATAGTGTTCCTAGAGTCGATTCTTTTGACTATCGACTCTCTCTTGAGATAAAGGCAGTTTTTTGGTGACTTTGGTTTCTTTCTCATGGTCGACCGTAACAGGAGGCTAAGTAGATTTTCACTGGGTCATTTCATACTGCGCTTGTATCTGCAAGATTTGAGTTGAAGAAAATATCCAACCTTTATCAGGATATGATATTTCTCAGGGCCAGTCGAGGAGCTGTAACTGAAATGCATGGCCATGCTCGAATGAAGATTCGTTTATCAGTTAAGTTACTCTCTAGTCGAGGAAACCACTCTTGATACTGATCACTTGTAAACTACGACCTTTGTGAATACGGACTTTGCAAATTGGTTTACATTGAGTGGGAGAAATTTATTATGGATATGAGAATCGGTTATCGCACATACACTTGTACGGACAAGTGGAGATTGTTGGAGCCAGTGTCCTCCACAGTTAGTGCAATAACATAAATAAATCTCTGTGGTACAACAGGGTTACTTTGTATGTAAAGTTCAGTGATTACTTTAATCGATAACGGTTGGCTTGCTAGATAAGTTTGACGTTATCGTCATACAGATGGCGGTGATCAACTGGTCCCTAAAAGTCACACCTAAAGGATGTGATTGAGCGATGTGATTATTTGAGAAAATAATCATATTGATGCCTTATTAAATGACTAAAAGGTTAGTCGGTGTTTTTGACTAAAAGGTTAGTCAATGTGATGATGATATAATTATTTAATAACGATTAAGTAATGTTAGCTAAGACGAATTAACTGTAATTCGTAATTAAATATAAAATTTTATATTTAGTTGTAGTATATAATGTGAGCTTAAACGAATTAAAATGTTAATTCGTAATTAAACATAAACCGTTATATTTAATTAGCAGGATTATAAATATACCGATATTTATAATTGAAGTATATATTATACGATTGTCATAATAATTGTTATGTTAATATATCCACTGCAAAATGTTGTAATAGACCTTATTAATGTATGACAACATATTAGACAAATATAATATGTATAACATTATATTAAATGGAAGCTAATATAACCGAAAAAGAGTCCAAATACACTTTGGATTTTCGGTCAAATAGGGTAACAAAATAAGAGAAAAATAATCCCTTATTTCTCTATTTGGTGCCGTGAGAATTGGTAGTATAGTGAGAGAGTTCTACTCATTCTAACTCTCTAATTCATTCATCATTAATTTACATCACACAAAAAGATATAGACTCTTTTTCTCTCTAATTTTCTAGCAAATACAAGGGCATTTCTCGATCAATCTTGGGTGAGACGATTAGGAGGATATCTGATTTGATATCTGTTCTTAGGCCGAATTTACGAGGACTAAAGGTTATTCCTAATCACTTTGTTTATTATGCAATTTTGTTTATGACCCGTTAATCATATAAATCGTAATTTCATTATAATTCTGTAAGATTAAAGGGTATATACGGATATATTCCCACAGCAAAAACAAAGCTAGACAAGCAATTAGGCAAATTCATGGACATTGTCAAGAATTTGGAGATCTCCATTCTATTCACCGACCTCAACACTCAAATTCTCGCTTATGCAAAATTCATGAAAGACATCCTTACAAGAAAGAAGTCATTAAGTGGAGTTGAAACTGTAGCATTTAACGGTGAGTGTAGTGCGTTTTTACAAAACCCAACCCTTCCAAAGTTGAAAGATCCGGGTAGTTTCTCTATCCCATGCACCATAGGCAACATAACAATTGACAAGGCCTTGTGTGATTTGGGAGCTAGTGTGAGTGTGATGCCATATTCCATTTGTGGGAAACTTGGCATGGGATAACATAAATGCACCAACATCACACTCTAAATGGCGGACCGTTCTACAAAGCAACCCTTGGATGTATTGGAGGATGTCCCGGTTAGAATTGGAAAGTTCTTCATTCCGGTGGACTTCATAGTTCTTGACATGGCTGAGGATTCTCAAATCCCCATTATTCTTGGGAGGCCATTTTTCTACACCGCCAGAGCGGTGATTGATGTAAAACATGGGTGGCTAACCCTTGAAGTAGGAGATGAAAAGATAACATTCAACTTGCAAAGTTCCATGAAAGCTCCAAATATTGGACAATCTTGTTATTTCATTGATATCAACGATGCCTTTGTTGAAGAAGTGACACCTAGCTTCTTCATGAGGGATCCTTTGGAAGCTATCTTGATCTTGGAACAAAGGGATGTTATGAAGGATCTACATGGGTTTGAATTTGACTTACTTGAAGCAACCTTGGAAGGAGAAGATCTTGATGAACAACAACTTTTAAGACTTGAGTCTATCATCCAAACCTCTTGTGCGGTGGATATTGCGGTAGAGGTACAAGCCCCTTCTCTTAAACCCCTTCCCTCTAACTTGATATATGCTTATCGTGATGAGTCAAAATGCAAACCCGTAATTGTAAATGCTCATCTTGATGATAATTAATTGAATTCATTGTTTTGTGTTTTACGAAAGCATGAGAAAGCTATTCGTTATAGCTTAGATGATTTGAAGGGGGTTAGTCCCGAGTTGTGTATGCATAAAATTCACATGCAAGATGATCATGAGCCTAGAAGGCAACCTCAAAGAAGACTAAACCCCACCTTGCAAGAGGTAGTTAAAGGTGAAGTCATGAAACTACTTGATGTCGGGATCATCTACCCAATCTCTTACTCCGATTGGGTTAGTCCCGTGCAAGTGGTGCCAAAGAAAGGTGGCACCACGGTAATGAAGAATGATAAAGATGAACTAGTGCCTACTAGGGTAGTGACGGGATGGAGAATGTGTATAGATTATAGAAGGTTGAATGCCTCAACAAGAAAGGATCATTTCCCCCTTCCCTTCATTGACCAACTCCTCAGAAAGACTTGCCTAAAACAAGTATTTTTGTTATCTAGATGGATACTCGTGATTTTTCCAAATCCCAATCGACCCAATTGACCAATCCAAGACCACATTTACATGCCCTTATGGCACTTTTGCCTATAGGAGAATGCCCTTCGCCTTTTGCAATGCCCCGGCCACATTCCAAAGATGCATGATGAGTATTTTTTCCGATTACATTGAGTCTATCATGGAAGTTTTTATAGATGACTTTAGTGTGTATGGGAAAGACTTTGATTTGTGTTTGCATAACGTGTCTTTGGTGTTGGAAAAATGTGAAGACGCGAGTCTTGTTTTAAATTGGGAGAAATGCCACTTCATGGTAAATGAAGGGGTAGTTCTTGGTCATCTTATCTCGGAAAAGGGTATCCAAGTTGATAAAGCAAAGGTGGAAGTGATTGAGAAATTACCCCCACCTTCAAACCTCAAAGGGGTGAGAAGCTTCCTTGGTCATGCCGGCTTTTATCGCCGGTTCATCAAGGACTTCTCCAAAATTGCTAAACCACTTACACAACTTCTCCTTAAGAATACCCCTTTCCATTTTACTAATGAGTGTGTTGAGGCATTTTCTAGGATAAAGGAAGCTCTTATCTCGACCCCGGTCATGCAATCCCCGGATTGGGAATTGTCATTTGAAGTGATGTGCGACGCAAGCAATTATGCCGTTGGCGCGGTTCTTGGCCAACAGAAGGACAAAGCTTTGCATGCCATCTACTATTCTAGCAAGACCCTTGATGAAGCACAATTTAACTATGAAACAACGGAAAAAGAGCTTCTTGCTATTGTTTATGCTCTTGACAAGTTCCGTTCATATTTGATTGGCTCCAAGGTCATTGTTTATACGGACCATACCACACTTAAATATTTGCTTGCCAAGAAAGAAGCTAACCCCCGCCTCATTAGATGGATCCTTCTCTTACAAGAATTCGATTTGGAGATAAGAGATAAGAAGGGTGCGGAAAATGCGGTGGCGGACCACTTGTCCCGGATATGCTATAATGGAAGTAAAGATGACATGCCTATCAATGATTCATTCCCGGATGATTTTATCTTTGCCATTAATGAAACCATTCAAAATCAAGCACCTTGGTTTGCGGACTTCGCCAACTACATTGTGGGTGGTGTTCTTCCACCGGGCATCAACCAATATCAAAAGAAGAGGTTTTTGTTTGAAGCTAAGAGATACTTTTGGGATGACCCTTTGTTGTTCAAGGAGTGCGGTGATGGGATATATAGAAAATGTGTTCCTCAATGGGAGTATGAAGATATCATGAGAGGATTCCACTCCTCTCCTTATGGAGGGCACCATGGGGCAAGCAAGACCGTTGCCAAAATACTTCAATCCGGGTTCTTTTGGCCCTCTATGTTCACAGATGTTAAGCACTTTGTCCAATGTTGCGATGCTTGTCAACGCACCGGCAACATCTCTTGGAGGAATGAGATGCCCCAAACAGGGATTCTTGAGGTGGAGGTGTTCGATGTGTGAGGCATGGACTATCAAGGCCCCTTTATTTCTTCAAAAGGGAATAGGTACATTCTAGTGGTCGTAGACTACGTGTCCAAATGGGTTCAGGCGGTGGCTTCCCCTACCAACGATGCCAAAGTTGTCATCAATTTCCTAAAGAAGCTCATCTTCCCCCGGTTTGGAGTACCAAGAGCTTTGATAAGTGATGGAGGCACGCACTTTCATAAAAAACGAGTTGACTCACTATTTCTTAAATGCGGTGTTCATCACCGTACCGGTTTGGGTATCATCCCCAAACTAGTGGGCAAGTAGAATTATCCAACAAAGGGATCAAATCCATCCTTGAAAAAGTGGTCTCAAAGCACCGTAAAGATTGGAGTTCAAATCTCGACAACACACTATAGGCATATAGGACGGCATTCAAAACTCCCATTGGAATGTCGCCTTATAAGTTGGTGTATAGCAAGTCTTGCCATTTGCCCATAGAGCTTGAATACATGGCATATTGGTCTATCAAAGAACTAAATCTTGATGCCAAGTTGAGCGGTGAGAAGAGATTGCTTCAAATCCAACAGCTTGAGGAGTTCCTCCTCAAATCCTTTAAGAATGCCCGAACTTACAAGGAGAAGACCAAGCTCGTTCATGACAAGAAGATCCTCAAAAAGGATCTCCAATGTGGAGACAAGGTACTTCTATTCAACTCGAGATACAATTTATTTCCCTGGAAGCTCAAATCCCGGTGGTCGGGACCATTCTTGATCACCGAGGTGGGGAGATATGGAGATTTCGAGTTGGCAAGCAAAGGTGGCCAAAAATTCAAGGTGAATGGGCAACGAATCAAGCTCTACAAGGAAGGTTCTTTCATCGGGGTAGTCGAGGCTTCGTACCTCAAGCCGACTACCCTCCATTAATTCTTGAAAAAGAACGGGTTTTGTGAAGTCCCCCAAGAATCACAAATTTGTATATATTTCTAACTCATTTACTAATGCTTAGTATATATTAGTTTACATGGAAATTGGTTAAATTGACGATAATGAGGTTGAATTTTCTTTGCCAATTGAATCATTAATTAAATCAATTTCCCATTACTTAGTTAATTTCGTAAATTTTGGTGCAATTTTTGTCAATGAGTGTGTGAGGGAGGGATTTAATGTGGTGTGTGATTGTTTTGTAAGATGAAATGAAGGAAACATGGAGGAATGATAATGAAGAAGCGAGAAATCGAACAAGAGTGAAGAATTTTGGTTCAAAGGCTCGAAAATAGCCGAGTCACGCTCATGAAATGAGCCTCACGCCCGTGACTAGTGAAGCAAGGCAAGTGAAATGACGAGAAACATATTTCACGACCGTGAAACCCATCTCATGGTCGTGAAACATGTTTCACGGTCGTGAAATGTTATCACAGTCGTGAAATAGTGACACCAAAAATACAGGAGGTTTGCCAGGCTTGTTCACGGTCGTGAAGCAAGTTTCACGGTCGTGAAACTTAAGTCACGGTCGTGACTTCAATTTCACGGTCGTGATAGACCTTGACCGTGACTTCTTTTTCTTTTCTTCCTTCTTATCCCTTCCCTTCATCTTCTTCATTCACCACATACAACACAATCCCATAAACCTTTTATCTCACTAAAACACCCAAATCTCCCTCAAAACTCCATCAAATCACCTCAAATCTTCCCCAAATTGCTATTAAAACTCTCCTTTATCAATTACAAACACAAAAAGAGCCATTCTTTCACCTTATAAACACCACAAAAATCAAAAAAATCAATTTTCAAACCTAGGGTTTCAAAAATCCGAATTTGGGGATCTTTTTTTTTTGGGTTAGTTTTCAAGCTTTCTACTTCAATAGAAAGTAATTTTGGGGTTAAGTGAAGGTTTTTCAAGTGTTTGCAACCGTCTTTAAAGAAGTTTTCTAGCAATTTTCTTTTTGGGAAAAAATTGAGTTTTGAACAACAATGGTGGGAAAAGGAAAGGGCAAAGCAACAACATCAAGAACTCAAAAGAGAAGAAGGGGAAGCGGTTCCAACAACCCAAATACGGATGAAGACTTGGAAATAGAGCAACTTCCAAATTTTCCGGAAGTCGTCTTCGAGACGGACGCTCATCGACAAGCTTTTGAAGGAATACAAGGGTTGGAAATGGAGCCAACCATCTTTCTTTGCCATGACATCATACGTGGCTTAGGCTTAACGGAACAAATGCGAACTTTTTTCGCGGCTACCGGTATGTCTACTCTATTTTCTATACATGAGCTCTCTTACCGGAGTCTCACTCTTGAATTTCTGAGTAGTATAAATACTTGTATGAATGCTGAAAAAGTATCTTGCTACACTTTCCGTCTTGCCAACACCACGCATGTCATTCCTATAGATGACTTTGCTCCTATTTTTGGGTTAGAAATCCCTTCTAGTAGGGATTCCGAGGAGCGCCCAAGAGGGTATAATGTGGGCGTACTTTGGGAGGCCTTGACTGGGAGGGTATTGACCGATTTCCGGCGGAATTCGGCTCTCTTAATTCACCACCCTGTGCCCCGTTTTTGGCACTAGATAGGTCAGGCACCTTTCTTTATAGGCAAGAACCCAACAACCTGACCCAGGTAGACCTCACCCTCTTAGAAACGCACATGAATGTGCAAGGGACGAGGGAAAACTTCACCTTTCCCCTCATGCATAAAATATTTAGGAGGTGGAGAAAGTTGGGGAAGACCACCGTGGCTCGTAAACAGACGGTGGTCATAGGGGGTTTGGTTACTTTTTTGGCTAAGCATTTTGACTCGGACTTTAATAGTGATGGGGCATATGAGGCCTTACCTGGGGGGACACTTCTTGATGAGACTACTCTAATCCACTCTAATTGGATTAGCATTGACCGGAATAAGGGGTACCTTTGGGTAATCAAGGATGCCACCCCTTTTTACCTTCCTTGTCATAGACTCCCACCTTTCCCACCTAGGGGCGACTCCATGGATAGGCGACCTAGCTACCTACTACCAGTGACGATGGCAGGTAGAGCCTCTTCTAGTAGCACTAGGGAAGAGAAAGATCCCCCCCAGCAACCTCGACCCCGACCTATACAGAGTCAAACTGCACCTCATGTGACCTTGCATGTTCCTCCTTTCCCTTTACCGCATTTGAAAGCACCATATCCCCCACCCAGTTTTGTGAACATTCCCCCTACCCCTTTGAGTACCAGGGGTATGTTTACCCCGACCCTACCATCTCCCCCCAAAGTGACTACCTAACCGGTCTTATGCAGAACATGCACTTGAATATGCATGAAGACCGGGTGAACAACTACTGTGCCACCTACCCTAACTATTACTTGCTGGCTAACCAAGGGTACATTGACCCGAACGGTTTTTTGCCAAATTGGGCACAACGTGACTTGTTGTTTCCCAACCATAGAAACCAAAGACGGGTAGACGACATGGAGACCGGGGGAGACCAGGAGGATCAAGAAGAGGGTGCTGGTGGTGGGCGGGATGAGAATGTTGAGGATGAGATGGAGACTTTTTGAGGAGGATATGCGTTTTGTT
The DNA here is from genome assembly GCA_022085475.1 of Heliosperma pusillum. Lineage (NCBI taxonomy): Eukaryota > Viridiplantae > Streptophyta > Magnoliopsida > Caryophyllales > Caryophyllaceae > Heliosperma > Heliosperma pusillum. The sequence continues at coordinate 5,992 of JAIUZE010029408.1, read as the reverse complement.
TGATAATAGGAAGAGGTGGAGTGGTGTCTAGGTGGCTTGTTTAACATCTACCCCCTCCCCTCTAGTGCGTGTTTCCTTCTCTTCTCTCTTTGATTGACTTGAATTGAACCTTTAACTTGTATTTTTTATTTTTGTGTTGGTTGGCCTCGGTAACATTGGAGGCGGGTGTCCATCCCAGCGGACACAAATCTTTTGCTCCTTTATGGAAAATCCAAATTAACAAACCACATTCATTGCATTTAGATAATTCTCATGCATCACGTAGTTGCACTTTTAGGTGCCATTTTTTGACTTTCCCGTGGTAGGTACCCCCACGAGGGGCATTGCACTTATGCACATTACCTCCGCGACGAGACTTCGATTTGGCACACCTTGTTTTCCTTTTTATCTAGACTTTCTTGTGGGAGGTACCCCCATGAGGGGCATTGCATTTATGCACATTAACACCGCAACGAGACTCTAGATTAGCATATAGTTTAGCTTGCATTCACTTAGATCATGCACTTTGTATTATAACACTTTGCATTTAGTTTTAGGAATATTGATTAGTTCATGCATTTCATATAGAATTAGTTCATTTGCATAACTAACCCTCTTGTATATATTGTTTTTATTGTGAATATTCATCAAAAATAAAAAATCCAAAAACTAGTTTTTATTTTTCAAAATATTTAAAAAACACAAAAACATGTTCTTTTCTATTTAGCAAACCATTCAAAAACTCCAAAAACATGTCTTTCTTTACTTTCAATAATCCCATTTCATACATTGAGGACAATGTATGTTTCTATGTGGGAAATGGGAAACTATCTTCATAGTATGAAAATTTTGCAAAAAATCCCAAAAAAATGTTTTATTTTGCATTTAAAATCATTCAAAAATCCAAAAAAATCGAAAAAGCTTGAAAAAATCGAAAAAGATCGAAATCCTCAATTCACTTTCCTAGACTAGACGACACTTCAACTTTTAAACCCGGCTTTTTCACCCGACTTTACCACCCATATGAACCCACTCACCCTAGTTTTCTCTCTTATTTGATAAAAATCCAATCTTTCTCGTTTTAGACTCCATTTGTTGTTTTTATTTGCTTTTAATTATCGTTATTTAGTTTAGCCAACAAATCCAAACCCAAATTACATTGTGACTTTGCAAGAGACTTATTAGACTATTAGATCGATTGTAGACACCAACCGTCTCTTAGACCGACACTCTTACCACACCTTTATACCTTACATCAATTGCCTTTCTTAAAAGATTGAAAAGCAAGGAATTGCTCATTCGTACTCATACACTCAACCGAATTATTATGCCCCGCAGTTCCACATCTCTCGCAATCTATCTATTGTTGAACCATGGCATGAACCATCTGCTTATTTCCCAAAGACGGGGGAAGTCTTCAATTCAGTAATTTAGGCAGTCAATGCCTCCAACTAAGCTGTAACGACACTATCACAACCACCCCCTCTCGCACTACCTCTTGGGTTACAATTCTCAGCAGAGTGAGTAGCCATCTCATCTATTAGCTTCCAAGCATTGGCATCACTGGTGTTGTTTTCAAATCTCCCATTAGCAGAAGAATCACGTAGAGAGATAGATGATCGTCAAACAGCCCATTATAAAACTAATTTCAAAGGAACCAAGTTTCAAAACCCTAGACACAAATGAATGAAGTAATAGGGGTCGAACACAAGGAGACGGGAGTTGCTATACAAGTTGTTATGGGTTGAGTTATATCAAAGTCGGTTATCGATTGGTTTGGTTGGGTTTATGAAACAACAATAATAATAAAGGAAGAGTCTAGGGAGGTCGGGTCACACATGCAAATTATGTAAATGCTCAAGTCAAACTAGGAAATTGATAATAACGATAATTGTTTAGGCTAAAGACACCCACCTCTCGATATTAGTGTCAACCATAGATTGGGTCCTAACAAACTCTCGCTTTGGCTAGGTCGATCTACTAACACATGCTTTGTCTAATTCAATTCCGTGCCTCTCGATTTATAGAAAGAATTAACGAATTTAATCAAGGATTGTGATCAATAATCAAAGACTAACAATATAGTGCAAGCATGTGATAGAAACAAATATTTGATATCATAACAACTCATTTCAACAATTGCAAATATTATTTATGCATGGCTTCCCTAATTCCCTAGACAAAGTAACTACTCTTGCATAATGATAACTAATCTAATAACAAATGATAAAGTAAATATGATAACTAACTAATAATGGAAATGACAAAGAAAATAACAATACAATACAAGAAATAGAATTACCTCAACAAAGGAAATAAAACTTGGGATTGAAGAACACAATGGAACCAAATAAATTGTAATATAAATTTAAATACTTAAAGGAATTATTTGTAACAACTAATGAAAACTAAACTATTCTAAACCTAATCTAATGACTAATGATATTATATAAAAGAGTGTTTTTAGAGTGTAGAATGTTGTCCAAGATGATCCTAAGTGTCGAAATCCCTCTCCTTTATATAGGGAGAGGGACTTGAAACGGATGCAACTTACAGCACCCCAACCCCGATCGGGGAATGGAAACCCCGATCGGGGTTTCACTAATCCGGGTACATTTGCTTAGTGATTCAATTAAATGCTTAAGGAATCCTATGATACGCCTTTAAGCTCCTTAATTCTCCGATTAATTGCATAGTTTGGCATCCTATGAGCATCCAAAGAACATCCCTATGTTGAATTGTGGACTCCTTAGTTTGGGCTCCATTTTGGTTTCTCATTTGTACACAAAACCATTTCACAAATCTTCATGTTTGGGCTTTGATAGGATATATCGCACACCTATGCAAAGATAAATTTCCCTAGACACAAATAAATGTAGTACGAGGGGTCGAACACAAGGAGACGGGAATTTCGTTATGAAATGCTATGAATGGACTACTATCAAGTCGGTTTAACAGTTTGGTTCGGTTTGATTTTTAGCTAACTATGATGTAAATCAATAATATTAAAAGAGTCTAGGGGAGTCGGGTCACTCATGCAAATACGTAAATGCTCATGTTAAACATAGGAATTCTTAATATTGTTAATTGTTTAGGCTAAAGACACCCATCTCTCGATATTAGTGTTAACCTTAGGTCGAGTCCTAGAGAACTTTCGTTATAACTAGAGTCGCCCTACTACACATGCTTAGTCTAATCCGATTCCGTGCCTCTCGACTTATAGAATGAATTAACAAATTTAACCGATGCAATTGGCCAAATAACAAAGATTAACAAAACAATACAAGCATGTGATAGAAATAATTTAACAATATTAGTTCATCCTTGTTTTAATATTTACAACTTACTAATTATGCATGGCTTCCTTAATACCTAGACAAATGGAACTACTCACTCATATTGATAATTAAACTATTACTATTTGATATAATAAACATGATGAATATGAAATTATAAATGAAAACAACTTGTTAATAAAGTATACTACACTAAGTGAATGACAAACTAACAATTCTAATGTAGAAAACAATGAAACTATGATTAACTAATGCTACGATTAACTAAATGATTCGTAAGGAAAATGACGGAAATGAATAAAAACTAGAATTAGGATTACCGCAATAGAGAAATATAACTCGGAAATGAAGAACGAATAACCCAAATGGTTGAATGGAAAGATTGCAATATAACTTCAAAATGTGACCACATGTTTGACAAAGTAATAACTAAATGTTTGACTAATTATGAAACTAAGAAAAACTTGTGTGCTAAAGCTATGAAAGATATGTGAAATATGAGTAAAAGATATGATGAAAGATGTCCCTAAGTGTCGAAGTACCTCTCCTTTATATAGGGAGAGGGGACTTGAAACGATTGAGTCACAGAAGCCAAACCCCGATCGGGGTTCCCAGGCCCCGATCGGGGCCTCTTTGATCCGGGCACATTGTCTTAATTTCTCCATTTAATGCTTAAGGAATCCTAAGCTATGCCTTTAAACACCTTAATTCTCTGGTTAATTGCATAGTTTAGGGTTTCCTTGAGCATCTAAAGGAGTATCCTATGCTTGAGTTTGTGGACTCCTTGCTTTGAGCTTCATTTTTGGTTTTCTTTCATTTTCATTTCAATCCATTTGACAAATCTTCATGCTTGGCTTGTCTTTTTGCTTTCATGGTCCATGTTAGCTTGTTGGACTTTGGTGCTTGCTAATTGTGTTAGGAAAAAGCCTCTAAATGCTTAGATCCTTCCAAACATATCAAAAACGAGCAATGCACCTCGAACACGTAATTAGCTCATAAAAATACTAAACAAAGTATAGTAATCATGTAAAATCGATCTAAATTAGGGAGTAAAATCATATAAAAACTAGACATATCAAACTCCCCCAAGCTAAACCCTTGATTGTCCTCAAGCAAGCACATAAGACTAAGACAAGAGAGGAAAACAATGAAGTCCCCACAATTGCAATATCCAATTTTAAACTATCAAGCATAATGACTCAAATCCCAAAACAACATGGGCATAAGGATAATGCGAAAACATGGATGAGATTTACATGGCGATGTAGCATGAAAGACTTCAATTGAACTTTTTGGCTCTTGCATGATCTTTTGACTTATGGACTCTTACGATACACTCAAACTCATTTTATTGTGAAAGGATTTTTGTAAGTAGCACTCACCTATCCTCGACTCATGAGAGTGTGCCCGCAATCTAATATTGTGACACCCTCAAATTTGCGGAAAGAAAAAAAAATTTATTTAACTAAATAAAATATGAGAAAACATAACGAAGGTGTCATAAATAAAAAGGTTCATTACAAAACGGAAATAATATTATACAAAAGAAATATACAAGACGGGAGACTTATCTCCCGTATAAATACTGAAATAAAAGAGTGTATAATAATATACAATCTAAGAACCGAATATAGGTCCAAGGTAAATACATCGCTCGCTAGCTCGTCAATGTACCCAAAGTATGCATCACAAACCTGCCAACCGCATTAAATATAAACACGGAAGCCACAGTCAGTGGGGAGTAACTCCGAGTTCTCCCAGCCACGAAATGTCGAGTTTAATAAAACATGAATAACATAAAAGAGATGTATATGGAAAATACAAAACCTTAACATATACGATATGCTTTTCATGTTATGAAACAATAACTAACATATAACCTAACATATGAAGGTTATATATGTGAATCCGATAATAAACTATAACACGAGGTAGGAAAGCTGGTATGCTGGCTCAGCGGTTACCATGTAACATGGCCCTGATACACTCAAACCCTAATCAACACGTAATCATGTGAATCAGTTAACAATCAGGAATCCAAACTCTATCAATCTTAGCCGGCTTGCATCTCACCTTCTAAAACTCATATAATCATACAAACATGAAAGACCAATACGTCTACAAACAGGCATAAGTTCTTAGTACGGCGATAGTCTACTTCTGTAACTCGAGGCTATACCACAAGGTAGGAAAACATCCTAGTCTTAGACTGATCAGACCTAGCGACAACAGCTATTCCATTCCCCGTCCCATGACATAACCGTACATGAGAAACTCTACTAGGCGACCCCCTAAGCAGAGATGGCTAGTACTTAAGATGGCTCCATTCCCAAAGTGAAATAGGCAGCCATGCCCCGACTTGGATATAAACCCACCAAGCCGGAACACAAAAGCTATCGACGGTGAACATATACTCGTTAAAGACAGTAAGGCCTATCTATGTCATGGTCCAAGATACTCATTTAGAATTAGAATGGTCAAGACGCCATATACTCATAATGCTCTATGGGTACTTAGTCAACACGACATATAACATACAATCAAACAGTCACGAGAAGAAACTTCCTATCATGTGACTAATGGCATATCAATAATAATCAAATATCATATCGCCTCATATCTACTAAGGCGAATTCATTAATTAAATACAACCTTACTTGAAGACAAATCCCCGACCCGAGTCCCGCGACGGGTCATCAGTCAAAACGGGGCTGACT
>JAIUZE010029403.1:0-18809 GCA_022085475.1 Heliosperma pusillum | reverse complement strand
CAAGGGCCAAATGGCCTACCACCGATCGACAATGCCTACGACCGATCGGCAGAGACATCCTGGGGGCCCTTTCCACTTCTTCCTAAGCCTTGTGGACACTTCATACAAGCCCACCTATCGGTGGGAGCCCACATCTACCTTGAACTATCAAATGAAGACCTATAGAGGACAACTCAAGCCCACACCTATCGTGAAGACCCATCCACCGATCAGTGGGAGCCTAGAGGGATGGTCCAACTACCTCTCTAATCCACGGGGCACGCTTTGTTGGGGAAGGGACTCGAGCTTATCGAAGCCCAAGCCACTAGGACGCGAGATCGGGCCCAAATCAAAGAAAACCTAACCCTAGACCTAAAGGAGGGTTATAAGTGGGAGAGGCAGCGGATCTCAAGAGGAATCTCTCCCTAGACGCAAGATCCCTTGTCACGGATCGAGTTTCCGCTCAAAAACTCCATTTTAGATTATTGTTTACATTTTAGTCGATTAGTTTTAAGTTTTCGTTCGTTTTTGTACTTCCGCCGATCGGGATACTCTTCTGCCGATCGACATAGCCTTGTATTCAGACCTATTTCAGGTTTCTTTGTTTCGCATTTAGTTATTTGTTTGTTTATTGTTTCCACATCGCTTTGCTATGATGTCTTATGCTAATACAGTAGTTCATATGCTTAGATCTATCACCATGAGTAGCTAATCTGCATGCTAGGGCTAGGGTGAACTATTGTGGATCCGGGATTTGGGGGTTCCAATTAAACCGTTTATGCATCTGAACCTATGTTTGATTTAATTGTCGTTTGACTGACCTAGGACGCTAGGTTATCAATTGTTTAGTGTATTTCCCCTGAGACTGACCAAGTGATTGGGAAGATAGACCTGACACCAATCGGCATAACCTTATACCGATCGGTAGACATATAGGATAGTGATTTCTGTGAGACCGAACCAGTTATCAGAGTCGCTAGGGGTGGTTAGGAGGCCGAACAAGCAACTTTCTCACCCTTTAGACGGTTTAGACCTTGGCTCGACCTATCCCTTTGACACCATAGTGAACCCGTTCTGCCCTAGTCTTCGTTTCATCTGATTTTCATAAATTTACTTCGTTTTATATTTGTTTTCATTTATTCACTACTTTCAATTTCGTACCTTCTAAACTCACCTCTCAACCTGATAAACCTGTCACCTTAGCAGAATTGAATATCGACCTAAACTGATTAGATACATCACGCCTCCCTGTGATCGACCTGGACTTATCACTAGCTGCCCTAGTTAGTTTTAGTTTGGACTTATAAATATTGTTTGATAGCGGACTTAGAACGACATAAATCTCGCTCATCAAAATGGCGCCGTTGCCGGGGAGGCGATTTTCTGATTAATTTGGTGTTTCTTTTCTGTTCGAAGTGACTTCTGTGAAATTCTGCCCTTATACCGATCGGTACATACCCCCACCGATCGGTCTGTCTATTTTCTGACTGTTTTCTGCAAAGTTTGTATGAGCAGGAGAAATTCTGCTGCCCTGCTGAACTTCAATCCTGAACCAGAAAGATTACTGCATAGAAATCGAAGGCTGGCTGACAACGAAAGCACACATACACCCACACATACACCTACATCTTCACCATCACCTACAATATCACCTACATCAACCCCACCAACATCACCAAGAACCACAATGCCTAAACTTAGTGATGAAGGGATGCCTACTGCTGCACAGGTGCCCACAGGGACTCTCAGCCCTAACCTCACAGCAACCAACTTTAAAATTGACCCATCCTTCTACAACCGCATCCACAAAGAACAATTTGGTGGTACGCTATCCGAAGACCCGGCGCGCCACATCAACCGATTTTGTGACCTTTGCCAATTGATCACCCACGAAGGGGTGACACAAGATCAGCTGAGAAGGATGATGTTTGCACATTCACTGAGGGACAAGGTATCATTCTGGCTGGAAACTGTGCCAGCAGCCACATCAAACACTTGGGCCACCCTTGTCCTAGCATTCTACAGGAAATTCTTCCCTCCGGAGAGGACAGCCACCCTCAGGATGCAAATTACTGGTTTTAGGCAGCGGTTAAATGAGAGCCTATACGACGCATGGGAGAGGTTTAAGGGTTTGGAAAAACAGTGCCCACATCACGGGTTTGGTGAAGGGTTCATGGCGATGACATTTTACAATGCCTTAACAGCGGACTCGAGGAGGACCTTAGATTCAGCAGCTAATGGGATGTTTTCTTCTGTGGAGGTTGTTGAGGCTCGTAACATCATTGAAACTATGGCCAGCCATAGTATCCGGTATGGCCAGTCAAGTACCACAGTTGGTGCTATAGGGGATGATTCTTATTTCCAGCAGAGCATGACCTCGCAGATCGAGGATCTAAAAGCACAGTTGGCCAGTTTGAAGGTAAACACAGCTCCACCGATCAGCCCTATACCCTCACCGATCGGTGCCCTCCAACAACAATACATTCTGGACAATTTTGGGTACCCAGGGGTAGTAGAACAGGTTGCTGCTTATCAGAACTATCAGCAGCAGAACTTCAACCAGCAGTACAACAGGCCAACCCCTCAGTACCAGCATCCACCGATCGGCCAACCATCTCAACCGATCGGTCAAGTGCCCTACCAGCAACAAAACAGACCTCAACCCTTCAAGCCTCCTACATTCACATATATGAACGATTTGAGGATGATGCTGATGGGAATGCAGAAAAGCCAGAAGCACCTCATTGCTCAAGTGGCTAAAATGGACCAAGAAAAGGCAGGGGCTATTAAGAACTTGGAGATTCAGATTGCTCAACTAGCAGCCTCGCAAGCTCAAAGGCAACAAGGCCAATTGCCTCCACAACCCAACCACCCAACTCACACTCTTAATGCTATTCATCTTCGGAGTGGAGTTAGCTATGACAGTCTTTCCATGCCAAGGGTTGAAAAGAAGAAAGTCAGAGACAAGGGTGAACCAGAATATGAAACAGAAACAAGCAGGGGCAAAAGTGGAGCATTACACCGATCGGCGGACCCCACCACTGATCGGCATGGGGGTCTAACAGGTGCTGGAGAGAGCTTTGGGGAAGATCTGGAGAAGGACTTGATAGCTGGAAATGCTGGAACTGAGGTTAAGCTGCCATTCCCGAGGCGTCTCAAGCAGAAGTCCCCTTTCGAGGAACAATTTGGAAAATTTAAAGAGGTACTAGCTAAACTTAATATTACTATTCCATTTCTTGATCTAGTTTTACAAGTACCTTCTTACACCAAGTTCCTCAAAGACCTCTTGAACAGGAAGAAAGCATTGCCCCAGATAGAGACAATTGCTCTCACAGAAAGGTGTAGTGCACCTCAATTGAGCAATTCTCCACCTAAACTAGGTGACCCCGGTAGTTTCAGCATCCCATGTACCATAGGTGCCCTTTATATAGATAATGCCTTATGTGACCTAGGAGCTAGTGTCAGTGTCCTACCCTTATCCTTAGCTATGAAGATGGGCTTGACCCAATTCAAGAGCTCGAATATGACAATCCAAATGGCGGATAGGACCACTTCACGACCTTTGGGTTTACTCGAGGATGTCCCGGTTAAGATGGGTGGGTTTTACATACCGGTCGATTTCGTAGTGTTAGACATACCTGAAAATGCCGACATCCCTATCATCTTAGGGAGACCTTTTCTACACACTACAGGTGCTATTATTGATGTTGCTAAGAGGACCTTGACTTTTAAAGTGGGGGGTGAACTTCTAGTGTTTAAACCTTATGATACACCCCGCTCTCCCTTAGTTGTAAAGACCAATTCGATCATTAGAGACCAGAACCGGCCATTAAAGGACCCCACCTACCAGTTTGGAGACCTCACCTGTCAGTCTGCAGTACCCACCGATCGGCCTCACACCCTTGCCGATCGACATCCACTCCCCACAGAGCTCCATGATCATCCCCTGCCCCATATTGTTAGTTCTAACCTTCCCCTGTCTCCTGCTAGTGTTGATGCTATGAGTTCTGCCTGTTCTGTTAATGTTATATCTCCGTCTCACATCTTTGGAGACACCTTGGAGACTTTTCAACCTTTGGATGCAGGAATTTATGACTCACGTGATTGGAGAGGCCATCCGAGATCAACCGGGCACGGAGATTCGCCCCTTGCCGGTCTGCCGAGTGTACTATGGCCCAACCATCCTCCTGTGGATGCTCGTGCTGTTTGGAGGCCAAGAGAGGCCTGTGCTGATGACATTCCCTACACTTGATCCGAACCTAAACAAGGTCGTGCGGGACCTAACTGAAACCAGCGCTTCCGGGAGGCAACCCGTTGTTATTTGCTTTTCGTTTTTGGAACAATCTTATTTCAGTTGTAATAGTTAGACAATTTTTGCTTTCGTTTTGAGACATTTTAAGACATTTGTGAGATGAGAGCGAGAGAGACATTTTTCCTCCTATTTTGTAATGCTACAGGTAATGACGGAGCCGTCTAGCTGATGATAGCTCGGGATGGTGAGGACCTGTTCACCATTCACCGCCTTGCTTTGAACCGGTTTGGGGGAACTCTCACTCATTCTGTAAGTCTACCCTCTCCACTTTCACTCTCCCCTGCATTCCCCATTCTCCTTTAACCACCTTTGCACCGATTTTCGTCAATTGAGGACAATGACGAGTTTGGTTTGGGGGAGGGTTTTGGTTGTGTGCTTCATATGTGCTTCATTCATATGTACTATAAGCAGTTGCATGTTCATACGTGAAAAAAAAAATTTTAAGAACTGCTTGTGTGTGTGTGTAATGGTTCGAGATGTGCAAAACGACGATGAAGATATATACACTTAGCTTAATTCATCTCAACTGTGGCCTAACTTATATGATACGACATATTGAGATTAGATTGGATTAACGAGTCTAACATGTCTAAATTGACTTGTTTGATGTGAATCTACTTTGTATCGAAATGCTTCTCAATGACGTACTGTAATTCTTAACCTGTATGCTCGTGCTTGATTCATAAGTGTGAATATTGACTCGTTGTAGTTTCCGAAGGTATGCACCCTAGGTCCGCGGACCGGGCATTCACTTAAATTTGAACTCCACTAAGCCAAATTGCCTTGATTCGTCCCTTTAGATGTAGGATCCACTCTTTATTGACCACGTTTCACAAGACTATATTGACTACCTTGGTTACAACCTTACAAATTATGAACTACATCGTAAAAACATCCTACCCAGACTGTAATGGTTGCGTATAGGAGAGTTATGTCACGAAAACGTGTCAAATGAAGAAAAGGGCCTGATTTTTGAAGTTTTTGAGCTGATACCTATCGGTGTGGCCTAGTGCACCGATCGGTGAAGGTAGTATACCGATCGGCATCCCCCTGTTTTTGGCATGTTTCATTGTTATTTGAATATATGGAGAATAATTCAGCTCCACAGCAAGTTATACAGCAAGAATAGTGATCGAAAGTTGAGTTTCCAAACAATAAAGTGAAGTACTGAGATCTATTGTGAAGGTAGCAGTTCCAAAATGGTGCTATCAATACGTGAATGTGAATTCCTATTGTGTGAAGTGCAATTACCGAAGTTATGATAATGTCAAGAGATTCGAATTTTTGCCTATGATCGGTATTGGTTAATGTTATGGTCGTCTGGGTCTTTTCATTAGTGGTAGCGCAACCACCAGTTTTTTTGAGCCCCACACTCCCATACGCGTTAGCACGCACCCATCTTTCACCTATTGAACATAGCCCCATTACAACCTTGTGCCCAGCATACCTTGAGAACTTTTAGTACTACGAGTATTATTTACGAACTTGAATCATGTTATTGAGTGTGCTTGTTGAGTCTTTACTTTTGAGCTCGTTTGCAAGGTCTTGCGTTATTCATGAAGAACATTGAAATTTAGGCATGTATAAGACCTGTTTTGAAGGTCGACTCTTGTGCACTTGTTCTTATCTATTTGTGAAAGCCATAGTCTGGATGAACAGAAAGCAGGAGTGTCCAGAGTCGTTATCTCTTACCGTGGTCATTAAGTGTGCTTTGGTTTATGTTTACTTGAGGACAAGTAAAGGTTTGGTTTGGGGGAGTTTGATGTGCATATTTTATATGCACATTTACACACTTATTCGCCCCCATTTCAGTCTTACTTATAGCTCATTTGAGCCGATTTCATGTCATATCCCTCGCCTATGCTACTTTGGTATGTTTTGTTCCTCAATTGCAGGTTTAGGACTTCTCGGGGTGCTTTTGGATGCATTTTGGATAGTTTGAAGGGAAATAGATTGAGTTCTAGATATGTGATTGAGGCGATTCAAAATTGATAAGATAGATCTCTTTCTTAGCTTCGTAATGAGACCAAGAACGCCAAAATCCGCCAAGTAACGAAGAAATGGCGGACGTTTTAAGTTCAGTGCGCGGTGCAGGAATTTAACAGTGCCTCCGATCGGCAATGACTCCACCGATCGACCAAGGGCCAAATGGCCTACCACCGATCGGCAATGCCTACGACCGATCGGCAGAGACATCCTGGGGGCCCTTTCCACTTCTTCCTAAGCCTTGTGGACACTTCATACAAGCCCACCTATCGGTGGGAGCCCACATCTACCTTGAACTATCAAATGAAGACCTATAGAGAACAATTCAAGCCCACACCTATCGTGAAGACCCATCCACCGATCAGTGGGAGCCTAGAGGGATGGTCCAACTACCTCTCTAATCCACGGGGCACGCTTTGTTGGGGAAGGGACTCGAGCTTATCGAAGCCCAAGCCACTAGGACGCGAGATCGGGCCCAAATCAAAGAAAACCTAACCCTAGACCTAAAGGAGGGTTATAAGTGGGAGAGGCAGCGGATCTCAAGAGGTATCTCTCCCTAGACGCAAGATCCCTTGTCACGGATCGAGTTTCCGCTCAAAAACTCCATTTTAGATTATTGTTTACATTTTAGTCGATTAGTTTTAAGTTTTCGTTCGTTTTTGTACTTCCGCCGATCGGGATACTCTTCTGCCGATCGACATAGCCTTGTATTCAGACCTATTTCAGGTTTCTTTGTTTCGCATTTAGTTATTTCGTTCGTTTATTGTTTCCACATCGCTTTGCTATGATGTCTTATGCTAATACAGTAGTTCATATGCTTAGATCTATCACCATGAGTAGCTAATCTGCATGCTAGGGCTAGGGTGAACTATTGTGGATCCGGGATTTGGGGGTTCCAATTAAACCGTTTATGCATCTGAACCTATGTTTGATTTAATTGTCGTTTGACTGACCTAGGACGCTAGGTTATCATTTGTTTAGTGTATTTCCCCTGAGACTGACCAAGTGATTGGGAAGATAGACCTGACACCAATCGGCATAGCCTTATACCGATCGGTAGACATATAGGATAGTGATTTCTGTGAGACCGAACCAGTTATCAGAGTCGCTAGGGGTGGTTAGGAGGCCGAACAAGCAACTTTCTCACCCTTTAGACTGTTTAGACCTTGGCTCGACCTATCCCTTTGACACCATAGTGAACCCGTTCTGCCCTAGTCTTCGTTTCATCTGATTTTCATAAATTTACTTCGTTTTATATTTTTTTTCATTTGTTCACTGCTTTCAATTTCGTACCTTCTAAACTCACCTCTCAACCTGTTAAACCTGTCACCTTAGCAGAATTGAATATCGACCTAAACTGATTAGATACATCACGCCTCCCTGTGATCGACCTGGACTTATCACTAGCTGCCCTAGTTAGTTTTAGTTTGGACTTATAAATATTGTTTGATAGCGGACTTAGAACGACATAAATCTCGCTCATCAAGCGCATGAGTCGAATTTCTTATGAATCAGCTATAGGATCGATCATGTATGCCATGATATGCACACGTCCAGACGTGGCATATGCTTTGAGTATGACCAGTCGGTACCAAGGCAATCCAGGTGAAACACACTGGATGGCTGTTAAAAACATCCTTAAGTACCTACGGAGGACTAAGGATTGGGTATTGACTTATGGAGGAGAGACTGAGCTTTGCGCAACCGGTTACGCAAATGCTAGCTTCCAAACGGATCGGGATGACTCGAAGTCTCAGTCTGGATTCGTATTTACTCTTAATGGCGCTGCGGTTAGCAGGAAAAGCTCCAAGCAGAGTGTTATAGCAGATTCTACGACTGAGTCCGAGTACTATGCCGCTTCAGAGGCTGTAAAGGAAGCTATATGGATGCGTCAATTCTTACAAGGACTTGCCATAGTTCCTAGTTCGAATGACCCGATCACCATCTATTGTGATAATAGTGGTGCCATCTTCCAGGCTAAGGAGCTGATGAGTGGTATTTTTGCATCATCCTACCCCTACTTTTATCTTATATTTGACTCGGTTTTGTGCGCTTTAATCGATTAATAGCTCATTTTTAGTTTAATTAGAAATAATTAATTTTATTACAATATTTGGAAATAATTGTTTTATGTTGAGAATTCGCTCCTGCTTATGTTTGTTTGCTACTTGTAGGAAATCGACTTGGGAATAGAAAACAAGATTGAGATGCGAGACGAGTTTAGACGGGTTTGAAATAAATACTAATCGACCGAATCATTGTTGAGTAGCGGGTGAAGTTGTTGCTCTTTGTTATTGGACACCACTTTTGGTATCTTAATATTTTTGGTGGGCTGCACTATGAATGGACTTGTTAGCATCAACAATTAAGTATGATCCTTGGTGGACCATAGTGTCACGTGCACTTGAAGGCTTTAGAGACAATTGGACTGAAGAAAAAAGACGGAAGTCGGAGGGCTTCAATCTTGTTCTGTTTTTGGGCCGATAGGAAACTAGGCAAGCATGGAGAGTTGGGGACTAGTGGACACTGGACAGTAGAAAAAGGCAGGAAAGAAAGAAGACAGTAGGCAGGAAGAGGAGACAGACGCAGCAACAAACCAGGAGAGAAAAAAAGTAGTAGGAGTAGGTAGTAGTAGTTAGAAGACCCAATTCTCATCTCCTCTCAAACTCAATTTAGATCTAGTTTTATTATACGTAATAGATTAATTATTCCGGGACAAGATTCAATCTTTATGCAATTAATTCTTCATTCTAGTTCACTACACAATTTCCTTCAAGTTGGGTATAATTTTCTTTCCCTTTTCATTTTATTATTGTTAATCTCATGTCTTTGTTTAAGTTTATTTTAATTGTTAATTTCATTAAAGTTTGTTACTTTGTTATTTAAATCATGTTTATGTTCTTTTTATTGTTAGTGGGTGGTTTAATTACTTTAGTTTTCACCATGTTAGAGTAGATTATTGCTAGGGTTAAAGGGGATCTTAAGTGGGATTAAATGAGTTTAATTATTGTGTTTTGTTAAGAGTAATTTTGTGGGTTACTTGTCTTTAATCTTATGCACACTCCATGTTCGATGAAATGCTTGAAGTGAAAACTTGAGTCTTTCTCTATTTTTATTCACTACTCTTTAAAGCGAAAGCTTAGACTAGTAGTAATTAGACGACATGATTTTGATAGGATTGGCCTAATATGAGCGATAGCTCCCTTAGACCCGACCTAAGGGACCTCTTAGACCGAAAGGTTGAGACTTTACCTAGACTTGTACCCATCTTAATTACCTTATTTTGTATATGTTGAGCGTTGGATGTTTTCCTCTTGTCTTGTGCATTTAATATGTTTGTTGAATTGCATAAATGAAAGTTTGGCATTTCTTATCGTGTAGACTCGTAATGGGCGAAAGCCCTTGATTTGTTTGTTGACCGCACTTGACAAGTGGGTTGAGAATGGCTAAGGCGAAAGCTTGGCTAGACTCAACTCAAGGACCTTCTCTCATTGAAAGATGGAGACACACCTAGACCTCATCCTTCGTTTCACCTCTCATTTTGTCTTAGACTTGACCCCACCTACTTAAGTGAACCCGAGACCCTAGCCACCTCTCCTCATTTGTGTTCTTTGTTTAGTTTATGTTTACTAGTTTTTTTATTTCATTAGCTTATTATTATCACTCACACTTTTTGTTTGACTAAACTAGAACAAAACTGAGACTTATAGCCTAACCCCACCGTCCTTTGTGGTTCGACCCCGACTTCCGCTATCGCATTAGTTGGGTTTTACAAATTGTTTTTGCTTGGGCGGTACGCGACAAAAGCCGCCCATCAAAATGGCGCCGTTGCCGGGGATGGTGCTTTGTTAGATGTAAGTCTTAGTTTAGTTTTGGGATTAGTCATATTTTATTGCTTTTGAAAATTGAAAAAAAAAAAATGTTGATTATTTATTACTTGCATTTTTAGTTTATAATTAGTCATTTGTATTTAGAGTCTTATATTGCACCATGTCTTTGTTCAATATTTATCAAGATGAAAATGAACCATTCCATGAGTATCTTGCTAGGTTTAATTCTTATATCTCTAACGGTGCTTCTTGTGGCTACTTTCTTACTAAGTTTGAGGCGTTTTGCGCATTTTGTTTGGGCATGAATTCCGAAACTTGTGATTTGGCAAATTATATGAGTTGTGATCGAGTCTTTAACATGAATTATAAAGACTTTTGGAATTTCATAGAATTCATGGCTTTTCAATGCGAGGAGGTAGCTCACCAAGAGTATTTGTTTAATGATTCGACTCAAGTGAATGATTCTTTTCCTCTTGATAATGAGCATAATATCCAATCTTAACATGTTCCTCTCTTCCCCAACAATATGTGTGGTATGCAATCATTCTCACCTACTTGTGATACATGTAGTGGTGTGGGACATACCTCTCAAGTTTGCACTTCACCTTCTTATTTCTCATCTTATCCCAATGTAAATGCAATGTATAATGCCAATATTGAACCTCCTTCTAATGAAAACATGTCACACTTTGATTGTTATCCAACTTCACCTCTTAAACACCAACTCACACCCAAAAATGACAAAAGTGAGTTCGAGTTTATGAGAATTGATGATGATTCATGTTTGAATAATGTGCATTGTTCTCTTGTCAATGATGATATGAATGATATGTATTTGAATGAGCTTGAGCATGTGACATTTGATATGAATCTTGATGATGAAAATTGTGTTGACAATGTTGTTGGTTGGAAAAATCCTTGGGATGAGTATGCAATTCTTGATGTGCCCTTGCATGCTAATATGATGAATGATGATGATGATTTGCATGCCCTTGACTTCTCTTTTGAGCCACCTTGTCTTTTATCGATACAACCCTTGCCCTTCTTATGCCAACCTACACCTTATTTTGTTGATTGTGAGTTTGAAAGTTTCAACTTTGATGAAAATGTGTGGTTGAGTGAACCAAGTTGTCTTGGTTTATGTGAATTTGAGAGGGTATCGTTTGAGGTGAACAATGAGGTGGTGGAGAAGAAGTTAGTCAAGAGGGATGATGAGAAAAACAAGTCTTGTAGTGTTTCTTTGAAGAACATTGAGGATATTGAGGATAAATGGGATATTGAGATCGATTTTCTTGAGGGGCCCCTTCTTGAGAAATTTGAGATTGATTTTGGGATGCATTATGAGACTAGTGACAAAGAGAGTGTGAGTATTGATTGTGAGGAGGATTATGAGGTGCATCTACTTGATGGACCTATTCTTGAGAAATTTGAAGCTCCTTCTTGTGGTGAGGATGATTTACTCACCCTTACCAATGGTTTTCATGTAGTCTTTGAGGATCTTGAGAGTGAGATTGAGGAAGAGAGCATGCTTGAAAGCTTGTATACTAAGTGGAACGAGGAGCTTCTTGAGGATGATAGCTTAGAGGAATCCACTTTGACTACCCCTTGTGTTTTGCTTGAGTCTCCTACTTTCGTTGAGCATCTTGACTCTCCTACTTCTTGTGAGCACACCATCATAAACCATGATGTCAATGTTAACCTTATTCTTGATGATTCTTGTGTGAATGAAGTGTTTGAAATCCCTCTCCTTGATAATTTTAATGTGTTTGAGGTGTCTTCTCCTCCTTTTAAGAAGGATGTGTTTGAAAAGGAGGAGTGGAAAGAAGAAGTTAGGGACAAGGAGACTACTCAAGTCTCCTATGTTGTTGAATGTCCCGATATCACCCGTTTTTACCATCCTCCTCCCAAAAAGGAGGAAACATTTTATATTGTTGAATTTAAAATTGATGTGGAGGATGGTGGGAACAGAGATAATTGGAGGAACCTCAAGGATGTGAGCAACTATGATGAGGTTGCGGCCATTGGTGGCCTTGTATATAGATTGTGGGATCCCGGATAATTGTTGGATCCATGTGTAGGTTTTGCGGTTTCCTTAAAATCGCGCTTCTTGGGAGGCAACCCAAGCTTTTTTTTTTTCCTGTCGTTCTTTCTTTTCTTATTGAAAAATTCCAAAAACATGTTATTTATTTTCTTCTTCTCCTAGCATTTGGATCATTGAGGACAATGTCTGGTTTAAGTGTGGGGAGGAGATTAGTGTATAGATTAATTTTGAAAAATTTTAAAATTTGAAAAAAATCCTAAAAATTAGTTTGTTTATAGTTTATTTTGTATATATTGTTGTGCGTTTCCTCTTATCTCCATCCATAGGTGCGCCCCACATCATAAGAAGCACGAAATAGGGAAAATGAAGACGCTATGGTGAGATCTTTCCTATTCTCTTCTCCCTTATCTCTTTTTCTTCTTACTTGTTGTTTGAGGAGGACGGGATGTGTTGATGACGATGTTGTGGATTTTTTTTTATTGGCGTGTGTGCCACTTGTGTGCTGTTAGGAGATAACATTAGTTTGTGTGTCAAATAGTCGGTTAGAGCATGTTCATTTAGGTTGTATATATTTTAGATCATGGCATGTAGTTGCATTTAGAAAAAATGGTTTTGAAAAATGTCTATTGTGGAAACTTGACGGATATGCATAGTCCATTTTTGCTACTTTTTCATTCATAAAGTGTTCATCTTAATCGTGGATTTTTGGACTCCTTAGGTTGTGCATTTCTAGTGAGTTTTGACCCGTCTAATAATGCCGAGTCATGAGTTTGCGCTTACTCCACCTCGACAACCCCAATTGATGTGAATATTCCGTTAGTTGAAAGAATTCTTAGGTGACCGTCTTACTATGCAACCAACCTTGATTCATTGTTCTTCACTTCTACTCACAAAAAGGAAATAACACAAACAAGCCAAAAATATTGAGTCAAATATCATGTTTTCTTGTTTTCGTCGAGGAAATGCAAAATGGAACTTCTAGGGATTCTAGTCGACCCAGATCTAGGGTCCCTTTCGATGCCACTACGGTGGGGATACCCCTATTGTTGGTTCCAACCGCGTGTCCTTGACGGAAACCGTGTGCTATTATGCCAATAATTGCAAATCAAGAATGCAACTAAAAAAGAAAGAAAAAGAAAACCAAAAGAAAAAAAAAGCAATAAGACTCAAATCTCTTTTTCCTTTAACTTTTCTTGGATCATATACCATTGAGTTGCATAGTGAGACGGAACGACCCTTGTGTCTCATTTATTTGAGAAACGTGAATTCCATATGCTATTGTGCTTAATAACATCACGGGGATTTCATTTCCATCTTCCATTTTATCACTTGTGACCAAGCAAATAGTAGACAGGGCTCGAAATTTTCATTAGACTTGCACAGCTAAGAGGCAAACACTTTTCCATGCTTTATGAGAATAGTGGCTTCTAAAGATCATGCATTTATTTAGACGGTTTTCCTCTTAGATATTTCCGTTACATGGATGAGGCATGTGATCAATTTTTTTGATAGATGCATCTTTATCATGTTCTTACGTGCTTATCACTTGGATGTGTCGCGATTTTGAGCAAGACCTCACTTGCCTTGCAATAGGGCACTCTTCCTCACGAGTGTCAAATTGTGAGTTGAAAGGGCTACGGGTGTAGCTAAACCCGATTCGGCTTTTATAATAAAGCATTTTTGCTATTTACTTATTTTTATATTAAGGGTTCTTAGTTTAGTTTAATGAGCTTACTCGAGGACGAGTAAGGTTTAAGTGTGGGGATATTTGATGAGTGGTATTTTTGCATCATCCTACCCCTACTTTTATCTTATATTTGACTCGGTTTTGTGCGCTTTAATCGATTAATAGCTCATTTTTAGTTTAATTAGAAATAATTAATTTTATTACAATATTTGGAAATAATTGTTTTATGTTGAGAATTCGCTCCTGCTTATGTTTGTTTGCTACTTGTAGGAAATCGACTTGGGAATAGAAAACAAGATTGAGATGCGAGACGAGTTTAGACGGGTTTGAAATAAATACTAATCGACCGAATCATTGTTGAGTAGCGGGTGAAGTTGTTGCTCTTTGTTATTGGACACCACTTTTGGTATCTTAATATTTTTGGTGGGCTGCACTATGAATGGACTTGTTAGCATCAACAATTAAGTATGATCCTTGGTGGACCATAGTGTCACGTGCACTTGAAGGCTTTAGAGACAATTGGACTGAAGAAAAAAGACGGAAGTCGGAGGGCTTCAATCTTGTTCTGTTTTTGGGCCGATAGGAAACTAGGCAAGCATGGAGAGTTGGGGACTAGTGGACACTGGACAGTAGAAAAAGGCAGGAAAGAAAGAAGACAGTAGGCAGGAAGAGGAGACAGACGCAGCAACAAACCAGGAGAGAAAAAAAGTAGTAGGAGTAGGTAGTAGTAGTTAGAAGACCCAATTCTCATCTCCTCTCAAACTCAATTTAGATCTAGTTTTATTATACGTAATAGATTAATTATTCCGGGACAAGATTCAATCTTTATGCAATTAATTCTTCATTCTAGTTCACTACACAATTTCCTTCAAGTTGGGTATAATTTTCTTTCCCTTTTCATTTTATTATTGTTAATCTCATGTCTTTGTTTAAGTTTATTTTAATTGTTAATTTCATTAAAGTTTGTTACTTTGTTATTTAAATCATGTTTATGTTCTTTTTATTGTTAGTGGGTGGTTTAATTACTTTAGTTTTCACCATGTTAGAGTAGATTATTGCTAGGGTTAAAGGGGATCTTAAGTGGGATTAAATGGGTTTAATTATTGTGTTTTGTTAAGAGTAATTTTGTGGGTTACTTGTCTTTAATCTTATGCACACTCCATGTTCGATGAAATGCTTGAAGTGAAAACTTGAGTCTTTCTCTATTTTTATTCACTACTCTTTAAAGCGAAAGCTTAGACTAGTAGTAATTAGATGGCATCATTTTGATAGGATTGGCCTAATATGAGCGATAGCTTGCTTAGACCCGACCTAAGGGACCTCTTAGACCGAAAGGTTGAGACTTTACCTAGACTTGTACCCATCTTAATTACCTTATTTTGTATATGTTGAGCGTTGGATGTTTTCCTCTTGTCTTGTGCATTTAATATGTTTGTTGAATTGCTTAAATGAAAGTTTGGCATTTCTTATCGTGTAGACTCGTCATGGGCGAAAGCCCTTGACTTGTTTGTTGACCGCACTTGACAAGTGGGTTGAGAATGGCTAAGGCGAAAGCTTGGGTAGACTCGACTCAAGGACCTTCTCTCATTGAAAGATGGAGACACACCCAGACCTCATCCTTCGTTTCACCTCTCATTTTGTCTTAGACTTGACCCCACCTACTTAAGTGAACCCGAGACCCTAGCCGCCTCTCCTCATTTGTGTTCTTTGTTTAGTTTATGTTTACTAGTTTTTAATTCTTTAGCTTATTATTATCACTCACATTGTTTGTTTGACTAAACTAGAATAAAACCGAGACTTATAGCCTAACCCCACCGTCCTTTGTGGTTCGACCCCGACTTCCGCTATCGCATTAGTTGGGTTTTATAAATTGTTTTTTTGCTTGGGCGGTACGCGACAAAAGCCGCCCATCAAAATGGCGCCGTTGCCGGGGATGGTGCTTTGTTAGATGTAAGTCTTAGTTTAGTTTTGGGATTAGTCATATTTTATTGCTTTTGAAAATTGAAAAAAAAAAAATGTTGATTATTTATTACTTGCATTTTTAGTTTATAATTAGTCATTTGTATTTAGAGTCTTATATTGCACCATGTCTTTGTTCAATATTTATCAAGATGAAAATGAACCATTCCATGAGTATCTTGCTAGGTTTAATTCTTATATCTCTAACGGTGCTTCTTGTGGCTACTTTCTTACTAAGTTTGAGGCGTTTTGCGCATTTTGTTTGGGCATGAATTCCGAAACTTGTGATTTGGCAAATTATATGAGTTGTGATCGAGTCTTTAACATGAATTATAAAGACTTTTGGAATTTCATAGAATTCATGGCTTTTCAATGCGAGGAGGTAGCTCACCAAGAGTATTTGTTTAATGATTCGACTCAAGTGAATGATTCTTTTCCTCTTGATAATGAGCATAATATCCAATCTTAACATGTTCCTCTCTTCCCCAACAATATGTGTGGTATGCAATCATTCTCACCTACTTGTGATACATGTAGTGGTGTGGGACATACCTCTCAAGTTTGCACTTCACCTTCTTATTTCTCATCTTATCCCAATGTAAATGCAATGTATAATGCCAATATTGAACCTCCTTCTAATGAAAACATGTCACACTTTGATTGTTATCCAACTTCACCTCTTAAACACCAACTCACACCCAAAAATGACAAAAGTGAGTTCGAGTTTATGAGAATTGATGATGATTCATGTTTGAATAATGTGCATTGTTCTCTTGTCAATGATGATATGAATGATATGTATTTGAATGAGCTTGAGCATGTGACATTTGATATGAATCTTGATGATGAAAATTGTGTTGACAATGTTGTTGGTTGGAAAAATCCTTGGGATGAGTATGCAATTCTTGATGTGCCCTTGCATGCTAATATGATGAATGATGATGATGATTTGCATGCCCTTGACTTCTCTTTTGAGCCACCTTGTCTTTTATCGATACAACCCTTGCCCTTCTTATGCCAACCTACACCTTATTTTGTTGATTGTGAGTTTGAAAGTTTCAACTTTGATGAAAATGTGTGGTTGAGTGAACCAAGTTGTCTTGGTTTATGTGAATTTGAGAGGGTATCGTTTGAGGTGAACAATGAGGTGGTGGAGAAGAAGTTAGTCAAGAGGGATGATGAGAAAAACAAGTCTTGTAGTGTTTCTTTGAAGAACATTGAGGATATTGAGGATAAATGGGATATTGAGATCGATTTTCTTGAGGGGCCCCTTCTTGAGAAATTTGAGATTGATTTTGGGATGCATTATGAGACTAGTGACAAAGAGAGTGTGAGTATTGATTGTGAGGAGGATTATGAGGTGCATCTACTTGATGGACCTATTCTTGAGAAATTTGAAGCTCCTTCTTGTGGTGAGGATGATTTACTCACCCTTACCAATGGTTTTCATGTAGTCTTTGAGGATCTTGAGAGTGAGATTGAGGAAGAGAGCATGCTTGAAAGCTTGTATACTAAGTGGAACGAGGAGCTTCTTGAGGATGATAGCTTAGAGGAATCCACTTTGACTACCCCTTGTGTTTTGCTTGAGTCTCCTACTTTCGTTGAGCATCTTGACTCTCCTACTTCTTGTGAGCACACCATCATAAACCATGATGTCAATGTTAACCTTATTCTTGATGATTCTTGTGTGAATGAAGTGTTTGAAATCCCTCTCCTTGATAATTTTAATGTGTTTGAGGTGTCTTCTCCTCCTTTTAAGAAGGATGTGTTTGAAAAGGAGGAGTGGAAAGAAGAAGTTAGGGACAAGGAGACTACTCAAGTCTCCTATGTTGTTGAATGTCCCGATATCACCCGTTTTTACCATCCTCCTCCCAAAAAGGAGGAAACATTTTATATTGTTGAATTTAAAATTGATGTGGAGGATGGTGGGAACAGAGATAATTGGAGGAACCTCAAGGATGTGAGCAACTATGATGAGGTTGCGGCCATTGGTGGCCTTGTATATAGATTGTGGGATCCCGGATAATTGTTGGATCCATGTGTAGGTTTTGCGGTTTCCTTAAAATCGCGCTTATTGGGAGGCAACCCAAGCTTTTTTTTTCCTGTCGTTCTTTCTTTTCTTATTGAAAAATTCCAAAAACATGTTATTTATTTTCTTCTTCTCCTAGCATTTGGATCATTGAGGACAATGTCTGGTTTAAGTGTGGGGAGGAGATTAGTGTATAGATTAATTTTGAAAAATTTTAAAATTTGAAAAAAATCCTAAAAATTAGTTTGTTTATAGTTTATTTTGTATATATTGTTGTGCGTTTCCTCTTATCTCCATCCATAGGTGCGCCCCACATCATAAGAAGCACGAAATAGGGAAAATGAAGACGCTATGGTGAGATCTTTCCTATTCTCTTCTCCCTTATCTCTTTTTCTTCTTACTTGTTGTTTGAGGAGGACGGGATGTGTTGATGACGATGTTGTGGATTTTTTTTTATTGGCGTGTGTGCCACTTGTGTGCTGTTAGGAGATAACATTAGTTTGTGTGTCAAATAGTCGGTTAGAGCATGTTCATTTAGGTTGTATATATTTTAGATCATGGCATGTAGTTGCATTTAGAAAAAATGGTTTTGAAAAATGTCTATTGTGGAAACTTGACGGATATGCATAGTCCATTTTTGCTACTTTTTCATTCATAAAGTGTTCATCTTAATCGTGGATTTTTGGAATCCTTAGGTTGTGCATTTCTAGTGAGTTTTGACCCGTCTAATAATGCCGAGTCATGAGTTTGCGCTTACTCCACCTCGACAACCCCAATTGATGTGAATATTCCGTTAGTTGAAAGAATTCTTAGGTGACCGTCTTACTATGCAACCAACCTTGATTCATTGTTCTTCACTTCTACTCACAAAAAGGAAATAACACAAACAAGCCAAAAATATTGAGTCAAATATCATGTTTTCTTGTTTTCGTCGAGGAAATGCAAAATGGAACTTCTAGGGATTCTAGTCGACCCAGATCTAGGGT
>JAIUZE010029400.1:0-23693 GCA_022085475.1 Heliosperma pusillum | reverse complement strand
ATAATCTTTGATAAATTCTAACTAAAAATAAATACAAAAATATTATTTTTTTAAATAAAATTTCGGTCTTCATACTTATTAGACGAGTCGGGAAAAGTCAACGTAAGTCAAAGTTGACTGAAAAGTCGAGAAAAGTCGAAGATGACTTAAAAGTCAAGAAAAGTTTAGGACGACTTAAAAGTCAAGAAAAAGTCAATGACGACTTTAAAAAGTCAAGGAAAAGTCAAGACGACTTAAAAGTCAAGAAAAGTCAAAGATGACTAAAAACGGTCTTTTCATGGAATCCCTCAAAAATTCCAAATACGAACGCTGAATTTCAAAATAAGACTCGGAACAAAAATTCCCATTTTAAAAACTTACGTTCTACTGAAAAGTGTTAGTAAATATTTTTACTAGAAAAATTAGCATTTTTCGGGTTGTTACAATTAGGTTAAGGAGTATGAGTTGTGTGAGTTATGAAGGAAAAGTCAAAGACGATTTCCAAAGTCAAGAAAGTCAAACTAGACTGAAGACGGGATTTTCATGAAATCTCGCAGAATTTCCAAATACGAACTCGGAAATTCTAAATTCGACTCGGAACTTAAAATTATAAATTATAACTTAAAATTACTGAAAAGATTTCGTAAAATATTTCTACTAGAAAAATAGGGTACATTTCCGGGTGTTACACAGACCCTAAACCATAAATCAAGACAATTTAAACACAATCTTGAAGTTTGCGCCTAAACAAAAGTTTAAGTTCTAAATTCCTTAGACCAAAATTTAGGGAATAATTTAATTCACTAGAAACCCTAACCCATGAATGAATAACCAAAACCATAAAATTATTAGACTTTAAACCTCAAACCCGTGTATTATTAGACTTACGATTTTATTATTATTAGACTTTTGTTAGCTAAATAATATATATTATCATTATTTTGCATTATAATGGATTCTGTATTTATGACTTGTGATAAATTGTGATTTGCAATTACTAAATTTTATTTTTCCCTCTTTCCATTATTTTCCGTTACGTATAATTTTAAAAAAAAATAAAAAAAATAACTTATAAATAAACAATGAAAGTCAATTACAAAAAACATTTTGATGAATAAAATGATGAATCATTTAACCTAATTTTCGATTTTGAATCAGTTCATATTAAAAACTAAATCAATTACAAGTAAATTTAGGGCTCAAATGTAGGAAACTATATAATATATAATACTGATAATAATATCTTGTTTGAAAATCAAATCAATAACAAAAAAATATCAGATCAATTAGGGCCGAAAATTACGTGTTAATATTAGGAAAGCTTATTAAAAGTGGAAACTATAGATTATATTTTAGGATAGTTTATTTTTTTTCCAATTCATACGTAACTTCCTATTTAACTAAATAATTTCCAGTTTTATAATTTAATTTTTTTAAATAATATAACTATTTAATTATTTTACGAGTTAAATATTTCAAACAAATAAGAAAATAAAAATATTAATAATTATCGTTATTTTATATTAACCGATATTATTTTTAATTTAAACCAAAATAAAATAACATAAGTTAAATAATAACTAATAAATTTATTTCAATAAAATAGAAAACGGTTACAACTGAGAGAACACGGCGCCACAAAAATCAAAAATATTTGGGAGATTTAAAATAAAAATGAAAATAAATCTATAATTCTAAAATTTTATGAGTATGACGTCGTCGTCATCCAAACGAGATCGTTTTTAGTTCTCCACTGTGGATTCGTAGGAGGAGGAGTTCTAGGAATATCAATTTTATCGCCACCTTCAACCCTTATAATTGTATTGTCGACAACAGGCATCGGGAGGTAATCGTGTTTATCAACTTGACGCCACTTCAGTTTTTCTTCCGGTAGCGATCGTCCATACTTTGCGTTGAATTCTTCCTCGTACAAATAATTCACATTTGTTAAAGGGTAAGGGGAAAAAGACATAGCCTTCTCAATTAATTTGGAATCCTCGATCGCATCCATCATAGCCCTTATAAAGAATCAGGTTTCCATCATATCACTAATGTGCATTTTTCTTTCCACGGCAAGTTCCCAAGTTAAATTAGCAATTTGATTTGCTTGGTTAGCCATGACAATAAAATCGAAAATTTTAGGGAATTAGATGGAATGATTTGTGTGAGTTAGAGATTGTGTGTGAGCTTGAAGATGAAGTTAAGCATAATTTATATACAATTTAAACCAACCCTAATCATATTTTCCCTCCAAATTTTCCCTCCATTTTTTCCCTCCATTTTTTCCTTCCTAACTTTCCCTCCAAAACGGATTAAGTCAATTATAACATTTAATATAATCCGAAACTATTAAATAAATTAAAATAGGATATGAATAGGAATAATATATAATATTATGAATGAATAAAGGAAGATAGAATATAATGAAAAAAAAATCGGAATAAAAGAGGTAGATATTCAAGATATTTCTATGATTAAGGTAACAATAATTTAAAAAAAAAGGAAGTTCTAAAAATGTAAACACTATCAAGCTTTGAAGAAACTAAATAATTATTATATAAAAACGGAAATAAATAATAATTATTAAATAAAAGGAAATCGATTTTGATTAATATATAAATGATTTTGACTAATAATATATTATATTATATTATATATTTAATTAATAAATTATTCGAATTTATCTTATAATATATTCAATTAATTAATATATTTTGATTAATAATCAGGATAAGTTGAATGGATCAATCTAATTGGATTAGGGGAGTTAATTAATCGAATAAGTTAAGGTAAATCGATTTTTATTTTTCTTGATTTCAGTTGATTAAATTCATGAACTTGGAGTAATTAAGGTTCATCTTGATTTGAATTAATGTCTGATAATTCGATTTTGATGAATTGAAGAAAGCTTAATCAAATTTCATTTGTAAATGTATAAAACAAATAAATTAATTAATTTGGTAAATAATAATAATAATAATAATAATAATAATAATAATAATAATAATAATAATAATAATAATAATAATAATAATAATAATAATAATAATAATTATAATAATAATAATAATAATAATAATAATAATAATAATAATAATAATAATAATAATAATAATAATAATAATAAATAATAATAATAATAATAATAATAATAATAATAATTTCATTTGTAAGAAAGCTTGATTTCAGGCGTTGCGTTTTAAATTGTTGCTGTTGGGTTTGTGCTGGGGTTTGTGCCGGCAGTAGTCTGCCATCAGCGGCTGCAGGGGGTCGTTCACCACCGCATTAGGCCGTCGGCAGTGTCGTCTTGTCGTGGCTGTTATTTTCGTTGCAGTTGTCATGGCAATTTCTTGATCGTGTCGGCGTCGGTTGTTGGGTTGGTGTTCGTTGCTTCTTGCTGGGGTTTACTGGTAGTGGCCGGTGATGGCCGTCGCTGTGGTGGCTGTTTGTGGGCCGGGTTGTGGCCGCTATGAAAGTGGCCGTTATTTGGCTAGCACGTGAACAGTATCCGCATGCACATATTAGGGTTTTGTTTTTTTCCATTAGGTATTATTACTTTATTATTTTCTTCTTCTTTTCCTTTGTCATGCCGGCTGCCTTGGTTCGTTTTCATTGTCCTTTTTCGAGTATTCATGAGTGTCCGGATGGTCGTGGTAAGGGCCTTACTAAAGCCGCCTGGCAAAAGAATTTTCAGGATCGACACTGTCTTGATGGTACTATGGGTTTGACCCATCACACTCTTTCTGATAGTCTGACGGTTTTCTCTAATGCCGAGAATACTTTGAAGCGAATGGGGCTTTGGTTGTGTGGGGAGTGCTTTAAAACTCATACCTTTCGCTCTAGGTGTCGGCATGGTCGGGGTGATTTTGTTGCGCCTCCGGATTGTGGTGATGGCATTGTTAGCTTTATTATTCACGGTATCCCTAGACCTTCATCGCCGTCTCACTCGGTTCTTTTGTCTGATGATGGGGTTGAGCCTGTTCAGTGGTCCGTGTCTTTACTTGATCGTTTATTCTCTTTGGGCCTTCGCACCGTGAAATCTATCCCTCCTAAGTATCGTCTTGGGTTTGCTCGGGTTTTAAAGGGGGTCCTGGATGATGTGGCTGACTCTCCTGGTGACCTCTCCTGTTGGATTCGTTTGCTTGTGTTGCCTCTTTGTCTACTTATGACCTTCGCTCCTAGAAGTAATCTTGAGTGTAGGACTGCTATTAGGCGACAGCGTCAAGAGGAGAGTATTACCAGGGCTATTCTCGCTTAGGGGGTGCCTGGAGGTGGTTTGCAGCTTTTGGGGGAGTGTTTGGATGAGGTACCTCCCTCGTTTCATGTGGAGTAGGATCTGGATTTGAGTGAGCTTAACCTCCGCCAATATCACCGGAAGATTTCTGATGGCCACTATACTGCTGCTCTTAAGGTGCTTTCTTCCTCTAGCGTCGCCCCCTATTCTGATGCCACTCTTGGGGCTTTACGAGAGAAGCACCCGGTCGCCCCATCTTCTTTCTTGGCTCCTTTGCCTGTGGATCATCATTCTCTTGTTGCCTCTTCGCCTGTGGTTTTGGATATGATTCGTAGTTTCCCGCGTGGCACTTCTTGAGGGAGGGATGGGTTTCACGCCCAACACCTTATGGACTGTTTGAGTGGCGCTGCTGTGGTTATTTCTGATGATCTGATCGCTTTGATTACTAGGGTAGTCAATCTTTTTCTTAAGGGCAGATGTCCACTAGCGCTTGGTGAGTACATTGCCAGCGCTCCGCTCACGCCGCTTGTTAAACCTGGTGGTGGTGGTGTTCGTCCTATTGCTGTTAGCACCGTTTGAAGACGCCTTGTTTCTAAGGTAGGTGCTTGTTTGGTTGGTCCCTCTTTGTGTTCTTATTTTGCTGGTCTTTAGTTTGGGGTTGGGGTGTCCGGTGGAGGAGAGGCTGTCTTGCATGCCTTGAATCGGTTCATTCATGCTCGTGGTGCGGATGTGGGGCTTTCTATGTTGCTGGTTGATTTCCAGAATGCTTTCAACCTTGTTGATCGTGTTACCATGCTTCTCGAAGTTCGCCGTTGTTGCCCGATTCTTTCCCGTTGGGTGGAGTTCTATATCTCTCGTCATGCGCGTCTTTTTTATGGGGAATATTGTTTGTGGTCTTGTCAGGGAGTCCAACAGGGTGATCCTTTGGGCCCCTTGCTTTTCGCTTTGGTTTTACATCCCTTGGTGTGCAAGATACGGGACTCTTTTGATTTGAGTTTGCAGGCTTGGTACTTGGATGATGGCACCATTGTTGGGGATACTTTGGAGGTGGGGAAGGTGTTGGATTTGAATATGGCAGATGCTTCTCAGTTTGGTCTCCATATTAATGTCGCTAAAACTGAGGTTTCTTGGCCTACTGAGGATCCCCGGAGTCGACTTCCTGGTGTTTTCCCTCCTTCTATTGCCCGACCTTTACGTGCTGTCTCTGTTTTAGGTGGGCCTGTCACTACTTGCCCTAGTTTTGGCAGTGAGTTTGTAGCGAAGAGAGTGATTAAGACAATCGAGCTTATGGATTTGGTTGCTAAGATTGAGGACCCGCAATGTGAGCTGCTTCTGCTTCGAGCTTGTACTGGTATTTCTAAGCTCTACTTTACCCTCTGTACATGTTCGCCGAGACAGAGTCTTTGGGTCTGTCAATCTCCGTTTTGATGCAGCACTTCGTTCTAGCTGGAACGCATTGTCACCGCGTCTGGGCCTGGTTTTGGGGATTTGCAGTGGCGCCTTGCCACTTTCCCTTTTCATCTTGGTGGGCTCGGTGTTTATGCTGCCGGGGATGTTTTGAACTATGCTTTTTTGGCGTCCCGTTTGCAGTCTGCCGATTTGCAAGCTAAGCTACTACGGCCTTCTGGTATTGTGGATGCTGGTCCTACTTTTGATGATGCCTTGCAGGTGTTTTCGGAGACTACATGTTCTACTTTATTACGTGATCCTAGTGAAATCGTTCTAGCTGGAACACATTAGAGAGAGGAGGGCGATTGCCATTTTAGGGTTTTGCGATTTTGCAATCCTTGCTGCTGCGGCTCCTTAGCTACTTGGCTGATGCTGCCATACCGGCCACCTTTTCCACCAAGCCACCCACCTCAAGGCTGTGGTGGAGTCTATGGTGGTTCGTGCGTGTGGTGAGAGAGCGGTGCGGAGTCTGCTGTCATCACTTCTGTTTCGTGGCAGTCGCCTGGTGGCCGTGGCCTTGTGGCCGTGGTCTGGTGGCCGTGGTCTGGTGGGTCATCTTGGGGTTGCTGTCTCCCGGTGGGTCGTTTGTGTCGTCGCCAGTCGTCAGTCGCCGGCCGTCCGTCTTCTATGGCTGTTTTCGGGTTTTTGGTTTAGGGTTCTGTGCCGTGGTGGCTTTTCGTGGAGGTGTTTCGTCCCACCACTTGTTGCGGCCTGTCTTCAGGTGTGTCGTCCTTGCTTGTGTGTGTCGGCCACCTGCTGATCAGCCTATGATTGGTTTTTGAGGGTTATCAGCCGTGATGTCGTTGGTTTTGCTTTTTGTTTAGGGTTTTTCTCACTTTTGTGCTTTCCATGCATTTTCATGCATGCTTGTGATTTGTTTTTGTTTTGCTTTGTTGTATCCTCTTTCGACATGCCCGTTTGGGTACGATTTCGTTGTCCTTTTTCTTGTGTTCATAGGTGTCCGAATGGCGGTGGTAGGGGCCTTACTAAGGCCGCCTGGCAAAAGCATTTTCAGGATCGACATTGTATTGACGGTGCTATGGGTCTTACGCGTCAAACTCTTACTGATAGGCTGACGGTTTTCTCTAATGCCGAGATTACTTTAAAGCGGATGGGGCTTTGGTTGTGTGGGGAGTGCTTTAGAAGCCATACTTTTTGCTCTAGATGTCGGCATAGTCGGGGTGATATTGTTGCGCCTCCGGATTGTGGCGATGGTATTGTTAGCTTTATTATTCATGGTATCCCTAGACCTCCGGCTCCGTCTCCCTCCGCTCTTTCTTCTGATGATGGGGTGGAGCTTGTTCAGTGGTCTGTGTCTTCGCTTGATTGTCTATTATCTTTGGGCCTTCGCACCGTGAAATCTATTCCTCCTAAGTGTCGGCTTGGGTTTGGTCGGGTTTTGAAGGGGGTTTTGGATGATGTGGCTGACTCTCCTGGTGACCTTTCCTGGTGGGTTCGTATGCTTGTGTTGCCTCTTTGTCTGTTTAAGACCTTCGCTCCTCGGAGTAATCTTGAGTGTAGGACTGCTATTAGGCGACAGCGTCAGGAGGAGAGTATTACCAGGGCTACTCTCGCTTGGGGGGTGCGTGGAGGTGGTTTGCAACTTTTGCAGGAGTGTTTGAATGAGGTTCCTCCCTCGTTTCATGTGGAGAAGGATCTGGATTTGAGTGAGCTTAACCTCCGCCAATGTCGGCGGAAGATTTGTGATGGCCACTATACTGCTGCTGTTAGGGTGCTTTCTTCCTTTGGCGTCGCCCCCTATTCTGATGCCACTCTTGGGGCTTTGCGAGAGAAGCACCCGGTCGCCCCATCTCCTTCCTTGGCTCCTTTGCCTGTGAATCATCCTTCTCTTGTTGCCTCTTCGGCTGTGGTTTTGGATATGATTCGTAGTTTCCCGCGTGGCACTTCTTGTGGGAGGGATGGGTTTCGTGCCCAACACCTTATGGACTGTTTGAGTGGCGCTGCTGTGGCTATCTCTAATGATCTGATCGCTTCTATTACTAGGGTGGTCAATCCTTTTCTTGACGGCAGATGTCCATAAGCGCTTGGTGAGTACATTGCCAGCGCTCTGCTCACGCCGCTTGTTAAACCTGGTGGTGGTGTTCGTCCTATTGCTGTTGGCACCGTATGGAGACGTCTTGTTTCTAAGGTAGGTGCTTGTTTTGTTGGTCCCTCTTTGTGTTCTTATTTTTCTGGTCTTCAGTTTGGGGTTGGGGTGTCCGGTGGAGGAGAGGCTGTCTTGCAAGCCTTGAATCGGATCATTGAGGCTCGTGGTGGGGATATGGGGCTTTCCATGTTGCTGGTTGATTTCTAGAATGCTTTCAACCTTGTTGATCGTGTTACCATGCTTCTGGAAGTTCGCCGTCGTTGCCCGATACTTTCCCGTTGGGTGGAGTTCTGTTACTCTCGTCTTGCCCGTCTTTTTTATGGGGAACATTGTTTGTGGTCTTGTCAGGGAGTCCAGCAGGGTGATCCTTTGGCCTACTGAGGATCCCCGGAGTCGACTTCCTGGTGTTTTCCCTCCTTTTATTGCCCGGCCTTTGCGTGGTGTCTCTGTTTTAGGTGGACCTGTCAGTACTTGCCCTAGTTTTGGCAGTGAGCTTGTAGCGAAGAGAGTGACTAAGACCATCGAGCTTATGGATTTGGTTGCTAAGTGTGAGGACCCGCAATGTGAGCTGCTTCTGCTTCGAGCTTGTACTGGTATTTCTAAACTCTACTTTACCCTCCGTACATGTTCGCCGAGAGTCTTTGGGTCTGTCCATCTCCGTTTTGATGCAGCACTTCGTTCTAGCTTGGAACGCATTGTCACCGCGTCTGGGCCAGGTTTTGAGGATTGGCAGTGGCGCCTTGCCATTTTCCCTTTTCATCTTGGTGGGCTCGGTGTTTAAGCTGCCGGGGATGTGTTGTACTATGATTTTTTGGCGTCCCGTTTGCAGTCTGCCGATTTGCAGGCTAAGCTACTACGGCCTTCTGGTATCGTGGATGCTGGTCCTACTTTTGATGATGCCTTGCAGGTGTTTTCGGAGACTACAGGTTCTACTTTATTACGTGATCCTAGTGAAATCGCTGCTCCTAAGCTTATGAAAAATTTGGCAGATATATATTTTGCGAGGATTGCTGCTACTGCAGAATCTATTTACTCTATGACGTCGCGTCAGCGTGCATTGTGGAAGTCCCAGCTTGGTTCCCACTTCTCTGATTGGCTGCGTGCGGTTGCTATCTTTGGGTTAGGTCAGACTATGAACGGGAGGACTTACCGTAGTGTGCTAGGATATCGTCTGGGTGTTCCTTTATTCGTGGTATCTAGGCCTTGTCCTACTTGCTCTCGAGTTTTTGCTGATGATATTTATGGGGACCACGCTGTCTCTTGTACTGGCACTGTGGGGGTCAAGCATCGGCATAACCTTGTTCGTGACACCTTATTCAACATTTGCTATAGTTCTGGTATTTCTTCGGGTAGGGAGGTGGATATCGGTTTAGTTGACGGACACGGCGGATCTCTTCATCCTGCGGATTTGCTGCTTTATTCCTGGGACAGAGGGCGTGAGGTGTGTGTTGATTTGACAGGGTCTTCCCTCTTGACGCAGACTGGGCAGACCGATTTTGTGCCGGGACGGGTTGTCGATGATGCTGCTCAGCGCAAGTGTGCTAAGTATAAAGATTTGTGCGCGGCTGCTGGATATGGTTTCCTACCCTTCTCTTTTTCTTCACTTGGGGAGTTGGGTTCGGATGCTATTGACTTGCTCAAGCGGATCCAGAAATTCTCGATATCTCAGGATGCAGGGGCTCGGGTGGCCGCTTATATCTTCACTAGACTTAGTTTTTCTATAGCTAAGGGGGTGAGGCCCAGATTGTCTCTCGGCTCCCCACCAACTTCTTGTAAACTCCACATTTTATTTTAATGAAAGCTGCGTGCATCTTATAAAAAAAATATTAAAAAAAAAAAAATTAATAATAATAATAATAATAATAATATACTTTTTATGGGCTAAAAGATGTTAAGGTTTTTATTTGCAGCCGATTCACAATTATTGTATATTCAATAAAAGGACTTAGAGAGATGAACTTTCTCTCTCTAAAACCGTTTTCTCTGTAAATCATTTCACCATTATTGTACTCCTTTGCTACTATTAAGAGAGGGAGAGGTCGCCCTCCCAAGTTTAACACGCCATTGAATTCATCTCGCTCTGAGGATCATTCTCATGGTATTTTTGAAGGTAATTCTGATAGTTCGTCCAAAACCCATGAACCTTCATCTCGTAATTTTAGTTTGAATGATATAATTGTCGATGCGATTCATTGCTCTGGTTCTAAATCTAGGATTGCTACTCCTGAGAAATCTTCTGTTTTAGCTTCTGTAGCTTCTGGTATCACCATTGTTAATCCAGCTTCTACTTCTGATTCCCCTGTTATTTTGAATAGAAACATGGATAATCTTGTTGTTAGTCCTGGTATTCCCCTTGCTAGCACTGATGAACCCAGAATTCTGTATAATCCTGATGCTGTGAGTAATGATAAGAGTAAGGACGCTCATGTTCCCATCTTTCTTGTTCCTGCTTCAGGTATTGGAGGCAGGAATGAGGGGAAGAAATGGTCAGACATTGTCAAACCCAAAAACCAAGTAGGAATGAACTTATTCTTTTATGAGGAAAGTAAAAACTCCAATGATATTGAGGTAGGGTTGGATGATTTTCAAGAGGAACTGAAAATGTGGCAAAATACTCTTATGGGACATGTTATTGGTATGAAACCATCTTTGAAACAGATGGAGGATTTCGTGGGGAAAAACTGGAGTGGATTTGCTATGCCCATCGTTCAATACTTCAAAAAAGGATGGTTTAGCTTTAGATTCACTTCTGATTTGGAGATGAACAATGTTCTTAAACATGGTCCATGGAAGATTGCTAACAATTCCCTGATCCTTAAGCAATGGACTCCTTCTTTCTCTACTGTCATGGAGAAGGTTTCTGTCCTGCCTATTTGGGTGCTGTTTCCTGATCTGGACCCTTATCTGTGGTCCAGCACTGTGCTAAGCAAAATGGCTAGTAAAGTTGGAAGACCCATGTTTGCAGACTTGCATACTACTAGTAAGGCCAAGCTTTCTTTTGCCAGGGTAATGGTGGAAACTGTTATATCTGCTCCTCTGCCCTCTTCAGTTTGCCTAACTACTCCTTTTGGGCCTTCTGAACAAAGGATTGAATATGAATGGGTCCCATTTTACTGTAAAACATGTGGAAAAATGGGCCATCAGGAAAAAAAACATCTAAGAAGAATAGGCCAAAACCTGCTCCTAAATCCCAGACTACTGAACCTATATCTGTTTGTGATCCTTGCTTGCTAGGTGGTACCTCAGCAGCAGATACCTTGGAAGTGACAGTTCCTGTAGTTACTCCTAGTTTATCTGTTACTGAAATGCATCAAGAATGCAGCAAGAGGAATAAGGATGGGGGTGCTCAAATAGCCTTGAAGAGAGCATCACCATCTGATTCTGCAGAAGTTGTTCTATCCAATAGCTTTGCTTCTTTAATCAACCAATCTGACTGTTTGTCTGAGGGACAGTTAAAGGATATTCCTTCAGATTCCTTGTCACTAGGTGGTACCTCAGTAGGTAGTGATGAGGGTTCTTTAGGTACTGCTGTGCCTGTTGTTGACCCTCTTCCTCCTGCTGTAAAGCATCAAGAATGTGTCAAGATAGGGGTGGGGATAGATCCTCAAATAGCCTTGAAGAGAGGGCTCTCTCTTGCCCTTTCACTGAGTCAATCTCCTGATCTGACTGCTGTTACTATGCAACATACCTCAGTGGGGACTCTTCCTCCTGACCGAGGTAAATGAAGATCTCCACTTGGAATATTAGAGGGGGTAATGACCCTCTTAAGCAGCAGGAAGTCCTTCATTTCCTGGCTGATAATAAGGTAGATATCCTTGGGCTTCTTGAAACTAGGATTAAAGAAAATAAAGCTAAGAATATTATTAAGAACAGGTTTAAAGGTTACAAAGTTATTTTTAATTACTCTCATCACTATAATGGGAGTATTTGGGTGATCTGGAAGCCTGGCACTGTTACCATTGATTGTCAGGTCATCCATGCTCAGTTTGTTCACTGCAGGGTTACTCACCATGCTACTAATACTGCTTTTTATCTTACTGTCATTTATGCCAGTAATGATGCTAAGGAGAGGCAGATCCTTTGGGATGAGCTGATCCATCTCAAGCAGTCTGTTGACTGTTGGCTCTTGATGGAAGATTTTAATGTTGTAAGGGATGTTTTGGAGAGAATTAGTAATTCTCCCCCTCAATTGGATGATATTTTGGAGTTTAATTCTTGCTTACTTGAGTGTCAGGTTAAAGACTTGCAGAGTATTGGTTGTGAATTCACCTGGACTAATAAACAGGATGTAGATACCATTGTATGGTCCAAACTTGATAGAACTTTGGTCAATGCAACTTGGCATACTACTTTTCTTGCTACTTCTGCCAATTTTCTCCCTGTTGGGGTTTCTGATCATTCCCCTGTTATTGTTACTATTCTTAATGATGACTTTAAGAGATCAGGGTTTAGTTTTCTGAATTGCTGGACTGATCACCCTGATTACCATTCTATTGTGGAGGAAACATGGAAAGCTTCTATTCAAGGCTCTCCTTCTTTCAAGTTGTTTTCCAAACTCAAATTGGTAAAGTATAAACTGTCTGAAATGCATAGGATGAATTTTAGAGGAATCAAGGGGAGGGTGACTGAGGCTAGGTCTAATATGGCTGATAGTCAGCTTGCTCTCCAAAGTAACCCTCTCTCTCCCTCTCTGTTGGAGCAAGAAAAGATTAATCTTGCTGAATTTATTAAGTTGAGGAACATTGAAAAAAGATTCTTAAACAAAAAGCTAAATGTTTGCATATCTCTCAAAATGACTCTTCCTCCAAGTATTTTTATGCCAGAATCAAAATGAGGACTACCCAACAGATCATTGGTCATATCAAGGATAGAAATGAAGTTGACAT
Organism: Heliosperma pusillum; assembly: GCA_022085475.1. Lineage (NCBI taxonomy): Eukaryota > Viridiplantae > Streptophyta > Magnoliopsida > Caryophyllales > Caryophyllaceae > Heliosperma > Heliosperma pusillum. The sequence goes on along the minus strand of JAIUZE010029400.1, from coordinate 11,038 downwards.
GATTGGTCAAGCTGAAGTTGCTAGGGCTTTTGTGGAATACTATGAAGGACTTCTTGGTAAAGCTACTCAGGTTTTGCCCTTGGATAATGATTATATTCAGCAAGGCAATTGTTTGAAGGAGGGTGATATAGCTGGACTTACTAAACTTATTGAGGACACTGAAATCAAGGCTGCTCTCTTTGCTATTGGCTCTAATAAGAGCCCTGGTCCTGATGGGTTCTCATCTGCTTTCTACAAAGCCTCTTGGGAGTATGTTGGGACAGATTTTTGTAATGTTGTCCATGCTTTCTTTAGAACTGGGAAGATGAGTAAGCAGGCTAATGCTACCTTAATTACCTTGATTCCAAAGAAGCTGGCTAGCAGTACTGTTCCTGACTACAGACCTATCTCTTGCTGTTCTGTTCTTTACAAGACCATTAGTAAGATCCTTGCTCAGAGGCTAAAATGTATTATTCCTTCTCTGGTGGGGCCTAAGCAAGCTGCTTTCATCCAGGATAGGAGTATCCATGAGAATATTCTGTTGTCTCAAGCTCTTGTTAAGGGGTATAGTAGGAAATATCTTACTCCTAGATGCCTTATCAAGGTAGACATTAGGAAAGCTTTTGACTCTGTGTAGTGGGTTTTTATTCAAAGCATGCTCAGTGCTCTGCATTTCCCTCCTCAATTTATTACCTGGGGTATGGGGTGTATATCCTCTTCTTGGTTCTCCATGAAACTGAATGGTACTAACCACGACTTCTTCAAAGGTCTCAGTGGCCTTAGGCAAGGGGATATCTTTCACCCTATTTGTTTGTGCTGAGTATGGAAATTCTCTCTAGGTATCTCAGGCAAATTTGTCAGCTGCCTAATGTCTCTTACCATCCCAAATGTACTAAGCTTAAGCTCACTCATCTTATCTTTGCTGATGATCTGATGATCTATGTAAGAGGAGATGTCCCTTCTGTCCAAGCTGTCATTAGTACTTTAGACAAGTTCTCTGCTTGGTCTGGTCTCTGTGCAAACAAAGACAAGACTGACATTTATCTGGGTGGGATTTCTTCTACAGTTAAGCAGAAAATTCTTCAGTTATCTGGATTCTCTGAGGGTTCCTTTCCTTTCAGGTAGTTGGGTCTTCCTCTGTTTACTGCAAGGAATACCTTTACCATGTATGATGACCTCCATAATAAGATGCAGCATAATATCCAGCACTGGGCTAATAAATTCCTTTCTTATGCTGGCAAAGCTCAACTGCTCAATGCTGTCTTTTTTTGGCCTAGCTTCTTTTTGGTGTAACACCTCCCTTCTCCCTAAAAACATTCTTAAGAGGATTAATAGAATAAGCAAGGATTTCTTCTGGGGTATTGAGGAGGATCAAAGGAAATGTACACATAAGAGTTGGGGTAGTATCTGTTCTCCCTGGTATGAAGGTGGGTTCAACATTAAGGAGCTTTTATTTTGGAATAAAGCTCTCTTGGCTAAATTGATCTGGGTCCTTGAAATGAAACAAACTGGCCTATGGTTCTCTTGGTGTCAAGCCTATCTTTGGCCTGATAGAAGCATCTAGCATCTCTGCAGAAAAGACTACCATAATGAAGGCCTTTCCAGCATCCTGAAGATCAAGGATGAACTCCTCCTCTGCACAGGCAGTCAGAGCAATGCCATGGCTTTGATTGGTTCCTGGGTAGTTCATGGGAATTTCATCCTGTCTCGAGCTTATGACTGGTTCAAGTCTACAAAGCCACATTTTCCTTGGGCTGTTTGTCTGAATCATCCCAGTATCATCCTTAGTCACAGCTTTATATCTTGCCTTGCTATCCAGTCTAAACTTAGTACCATGGATAATCTTATTAAGAGGGGCATCTGCATCATCAATAGGTGTGAACTTTGCAAAGCTAATAGTGAATCTCACCAGCATTTGTTCTACCAATGTCCCTTTGCCCTTGAACTCTGGGCTGCTGTTCTCAACTGGTTGAACCTACCTGGGAGAGCCATTGACAGCAAAGCTAAGCTTGAATGGATCAGCCAAAGAAGACAGAGAAGGCATTGGAAGGCTGGCTGGTATAGAAGCTGCATTGCTGCTGTTTTGTATCATCTATGGGCTGAAAGAAATCTTAGGCTTTTTGCTGGATTGAGTAGGTCTTCTAGCCTTCTATTCAAGAAGATCCAAAATGATGTTTGTATTAGAATTCTTAGCAAAGCTAAACACAAGAACTATGTTTGTATAGTTCATAGTCTAAATAGAGCTTAATTCTCTAAGTGTTTAGGGGTTTGTTTTGCTTGTAACCTTGTTTCCTTTTTATTTGCCCTCAAAGGATGAATAAAAGAAATCATAACTTTCTTGCAAAAAAAAAATAATAATAATAATAATAATAATAATAATAAATAATAATAATAATAATAATAATAATAGAAACTTTCTCTCTCTTGTCGGTTTTAGAGAGATTTTCCTCTCTAATTAGAATCGCCATTGCTGCAAGTTCTTGCTCCATGGCTCGAGGGAGAGGTCGACCGCCTAAAATTCGGACTTCCCATGATTGTTCTCTTGATCCTGATTCAATTGGTACCAATTTTTCCCCTTCTTGTTCCAATTTTTCTGAGGGTCTTTCCCCTGGTCGTGATTCTTTGATTGTAAACAGCGTCATTCTTGAAGCGATTTCTTCTTCCATTCCTTCTGCACGTGTCGCCAAGGTTACTAATGACAATGTAGGGGTTAATTCCCCATTGTTGGGACTTCTTCTCATGACTGTGTTGCTCCGGAAACAGGGGAAGCCATTAAAGCTCCTCCTCTTTCTTCCTCCACAACTGGTAAGGAACATGTTTGCCCTCCTGTTAATACTGTTAATCTTGGAAATAATGGTAAATCTTGGGCTGATGTTACTAAGAAAACTTCACAAGTTGGTATGAGTCTGTTTTTCCATGAGGAGAGTGCTAACTCTACTGAAATTGACATAGATATGGAGGAAATTAAGGATGAACTTGTTAGATGGAAGTTTACATTAATGGGTACTGTTCTTGGTGGAAAATCTTCCCTTAAACTTGTTACTAAGTTTGTTTAGAAACACTGGAATCATGGGCCTCTTCCTTTGGTTCAGTATTTCAAGAAGGGGTGGTTTAGTTTCAATTTTGGTCGTGAGAATGACATGAATGAGGTAATGAAGAGAGGTCCATGGAAGATTGGTTCTAACTCTCTAATCTTGAAACAATGGTCTCCCTCCTTCTCTTGCACCATGGAAGCTGTTACCAAGGTTCCTCTCTGGGTTATCTTCCCTGACTTGGACCCTTTTCTTTGGATAGACTCTATCCTGAGTAAGATTGCTAGTAAAGTTGGCAAACCCCTTTTTGCTGATCTTACTACTACCTGTAAAGCTAAACTGTCTTTTGCTAGAGTCATGGTTGAAGTTGATGTCTCCAAAGATCTTAATCAGTTTGTTACCATCAATGCTCCCTTAGTTGGGCATTCTATCCAAAGGGTCATTTATGAGTGGGTTCCTTACTACTGTCACTGTTGTAAAAAACTGGGTCATACATCTTCTTCTTGTAAGAAAAACAAGGGTCCTGCTTCTGCTCCTCGGGCTGTGGCTGGGGGTGGAAATATGAGTAAGAAAAGTTCTGCTAATAAGGCTTTAGATAGGGGTGTTTTGAAGGTTTCTGAGCCTGACAACTCCCTTGTCACTGATGTCTCTAGGGAAGTTGTTCCAATACCTGCCTCAGGATGCCACTTGCTAGGTGGTACCTCAGACTCACTTGAGGTGGCAGGGAATCTGATTGGGGATGTAGGCTCAGAATGCACTATGCTAGGCCCCTCATCCCTATCAAAGTCCTCCTGTCATTCTCCTGTGAGTACTGTAAAGCACTCAGAATGCAGTGTGCTAGGGCAGGTAAGTGAGCAGACCCCTATAGAGGCTCAGTTTGCTCAAGTTGAACCTTTCAAGAGCAAGGTTGTTGATTTCTTTGATATTGTTCTTTCCCCAAACAGATATAATGCACTGGTTTTGATTGAAAATGTAGATGAGATTCATGTGTCACCCATTGAGGTGGCACCCCCTGATAAATAAGATCATGATTATTGCTTCATGGAATATTAGAGGCTTCAATAAAGTGGTAAAGCATATAGAGGTTTCTTCTTTCATTAAAGAAATTAAAATTGATATCCTTGGTTTGTTAGAAATAAGGGTTCATGTGAATAAAGCTACTAGGATCCTGTCTAATAAGTTCAGTAGAATGAGGCATTTTACAAATTATGGTACTCACTATAATGGTAGAATTTGGCTCCTCTGGAATCCTTCTACCACTTCGGTCCAAATCATTGAAGAGCATGCTCAGGTGGTGCACTGTCAGGTGAAACATTTTGCTACTGGTAGAATGTTTTACCTGTCTATGGTTTATGGTAGTAACAATGATGATGTTAGACACCAGCTTTAAGACTCCCTCTCCAGTTTTGCTGCTAATTCTGGGCCTTGGGTAACCATGGGAGACTTTAATGTAGTTAGATACTTCCATGAGAAAATCAGTAATACTCCTCCTGTTCTCTCTGAGCTAGCTGAGTTCAGTTCCTGTCTGATGGATTGTGGGCTGGAGGATCTTCATGGTACTGGGACTATCTTTACTTGGTATAATAAACATGATGTCTCATCTCGTGTCTACTCCAAGCTGGACAGAGTAATGGTTAACTCTTCTTGGCTAGAGCTCTTCTCTCACACCGCTGCTCAGTTTCCTCCTCCTGGTGTTTCTGATCACTGCCCTGCTTTATTGACTTTCCATGATGATCCTATCCCTAAAAAACAGTTCAGTTTCCTTAACTGCTGGTCTTCTCATCCTGAGTTCTTACCTATTGTTTAGAAGGCATGGGATTGTCATGTTCGAGGGAACTCAATGTACAGACTGATGGGCAAATTGAAGAAAGTTAGAAAGGGTCTCAAAGGCTTGCATAGGGCTCATTTTTTTTTGATATAAGTCACATAATCTTTTTGAAAAAGCAAGAGCTTTCTCAGTGTTTGATGATCTTCAAAGGCAGCCTTTGTCTGAGGAGTTTATATCCAAAGAACATGAAGTTTCTGTAAACTTTATTAAGCCCAAAGAACCTGAGGTAAGCATTCTTGCTCAAAGAGCAAAGCTTCACAATATCAAGTATAATGATGTCTGCTCTTCATTTTTCTTTGCTAAGATTAAGGAGAGACAACAAAGCAAACTCATTGGTGATATCCAAGACATACATAGGCTGCACCATCATGGCCCTCATGATGTTGGTAATGCCTTTGTTGATTACTACAAAGAAATCCTTGGTACATATGTTCCTGTTCACAAGTTTCCTCCTGAATGTATTAGAGGTGCCTGTGTTGAGAACAGGGACCATTCCTTTTTTATTGCTCCTATTTTTAAAGATGAAATTAGAAATGCTCTCTTCTCTATGGGCTCTAACAAAAGCCCTGGGTTGGATGGTTTTTCTGCTGGGTTCTTTAAGTCTTCCTGGTGCATTGTGGGGGATGATTTCTGTAAGGTTGTTGGAGACTATTTCGGTTCCTGCTTTTTGCCAAAGCAAGCAAATGTCACCATTCTCTCCCTCATTCCTAAGAAGGCTATTGTGCAGACTGTCAAAGATTTCCGTCCTATCTCTTGTTGCTCCATTATCTACAAGACCATAAGCAAGATTTTAACAAATAGGCTCCAGATCATTATTCCTAAATTGATTGGTATTGAGCAAGCTGCTTTCATAAAAAGTAGGAGCTTATATGATAATATTATGCTCACTCAAGGTCTACTCAAAGGGTATATGAGGAAAAATCTTACCCTTAGATGTATGCTCAAAGTTGATATTAGTAAGGCTTTTGATTCCCTGCAGTGGGAATTCATAAGTGACATGCTAAAGGCCTTGAACTTTCCTCCCCTCTTCATCAAATGGATTATGGGGTGTATCACTGGATCTTGGTTTACCATCAAGGTGAATGGCTCAAACTTTGGGTTCTTTAAAGGTAAGGGTGGCCTAAGGCAGGGTGATCCTATTTCCCCTAGTCTCTTCATTCTCGGCATGGTAGTGTTATCCAGGAGTCTGAGGAAAATGTGCCAGGAGCAAGATGTGTCTTATCATCCAAAGTGCTCAAAAATGGGTCTTACTCACCTTATTTTAGCTGATGACCTTATGGTCTTCATTAGGGGTGACTTGCCTTCTGTTCAGAAAGCCACTGCAATTCTACACCAGTTTTCTACTTGGTCTAGCCTTAGAGCTAACTTAGATAAAACTGAGGCTTACTTTGGAGGTATATCTGATGAACTTAAACATCATATTTTGTCTGCAATTGGACTGAGGGAGGGTATATTCCTGTTTAGATATTTGGGTATGCCTATTCACCAAGCCACACTGACTCATAGTATGTATGAAAGCCTCACACTCAAGATCACTTCCCTCCTTCAAAAATGCTCTCATAAGAACCTCTCTAATGCTGGGAGAATCCAGATTATTAACTCTATGATTTTTTGTTTAGGGAATTTATGGAGTAGTAGCATCCTCTTGCCTTAGCCTGTATGTGCTTCTGTTAATAAAGCCTGTAGGCATTTCCTCTGGAGGTCTTCTGAAAAAGGAAGGAAGATGTGTTTCAAAAGCTGGAGCTCAATTTGTGCCCCTTGGTCCGAAGGAGGCTTCCAAATCAAAGACATCACTTCCTGGAACAGAGCCACCATGCTTAAGTGGCTTTGGCATCTTGATAGAGGGACTGGATCTGTTTGGTCTTCTTGGATCAGACACTACTTCACTGCTGAAACTTCTATCTGGGACCTTCAGATCAAGGAGTTTTACCCTGAAAGTTTGCGTAGCATTTTGAATGTCAGAGACAACTGTGCCACATACCTTGGTGGTCCTCATGCTGTCAAAACTCTGCTATCTAATTGTGTTATTAATGGGAAGTTATCTGTGGGTAAAGCTTATGAAGTTATCTGACCTAAGTATTCTTCTATGCTTGTCTATAGACTTCTTTGAAAACGTTGCATTCTTCCTCGTCAGAAAGTCATCCTGCAGCTGGCTCTCCAGAGGAAGTTATCCACTGTTGATCAGCTTATAACCAGAGGACTGTATCTTCCTAACAGATGCTCACTGTGTCATCAGGTTGCTGAGAGTGCAAGGCATTTGTTCTTTCACTGCCATTTCTCATCAGGCCTGCTTTTTGGAGTTGGTCATTGGTCTGGTTTGGGTTCTTCTAGCAATCAACTTAGTGACTTGCTTTCATGGATTCACCATTCCAAAAACAAAAACTGGAGGAAACGATGGATGTTTGCTAGCATTGCAGGCACTGTGTATGCTATTTGGACTGAAAGAAATAGAAGGACCTTTGAGGACAAGGCTAGATCGATCAATACTTTGCTTAGGGAAGTTCAGTACACCGTGAGTGCCACTTTGCTTTGCCAATCTTCAAGCATCAACCAAGAGGAGCTTATTGAGGCATTGAACTCATAGAATTGTATCTTGTTTGTTGTTTCTTAGTGGATATATCTTTGTAAGATAAACTCATGTATTCCTCTTTTTGAAATATATGAGAAATATCATTCTTGCAAAAAAAATTTAAAAAAAAATAAAAAAATAAAAAATAATAATAATAAGAATAAAAATAAGAATAAGAATAAGAATAAAATTTTAGAGAGAAGAACATTCTCTCTCTAAGTTGTTACGCTCTCTGTTTTTTCTTGTCACCATTGCTGCTCCTGAAGCTCTAATGGCGAGAGGAAGAGGTCGCCCTTCCAAGATTCAACCACCAATATGTTCTACAGTCTCATCCGCGTCCATTGATACTAATTTTGTGAGTAATGATGCTTCTTAACCCAAAACCCATTCTTCTTCTACTTCTTCGATTACTTTGAATAATCTTATTGTGGATGTTTTTAATGGTTCCTCTAATTCTAAAACTCCATTAAAGAGTTCTCTGAAATCTGTTGTTCAATTGGTAAACAATTCCCCAAGTGCTAATAAGTCGATTTCAAAGAGTCATGTTAACATTCCTATTAATGTAATTGATCCATTACCTGTTCCTGATTCTGTTAAGATCAATGGTGGTACTGTCATGAACGATAATGTGCCTGTAAATCCTCAAGTTCCTGTACAAAATCAACCTAAAACCCATAAATGGTCCTGTTAACATTCTTATTAATGTAATTGATCCATTACCTGTTCCTGATTCTGCTAAGATCAATGGTGGTACTGTCATGAACGATAATGTGCCTGTAAATCCTCAAGTTCCTGTACAAAATCAGCCTAAATCCCATAAATGGTCTGATATTGTTCAACCTAAAAACAAGATTGGTATGAATCTGTCCTACCATGCTGATAGTAACAACTGTGATGAAATTAACATTTCTATGGAAGATTTTCAGGATGAACTTAATATCTAGAAATTTACTCTTATGGGTAATGTAATTGGATCCAAACCTTCTCTTAAACTTGTTCAGGAATTTGTTACCAAATCTTGGGGGGCTATTGCTAAACATGTGGTTCAATACTTCAAAAAAGGATGGTTCAGCTTTAGGTTCAATAATGAGGATGACATGAACAATGTTTTGAAAGGTGGCCCTTGGAAAATGGGATCTTATTCCCTCATTCTCAAGCAATGGTATCCTTCTTTCTCCACTGCCATGGAAAGGGTATCCATTATACCTGTTTGGGTTCTATTTGTAACACCCGGAAATGTACCCTATTTTTCTAGTAGAAATATTTTACAAAATCTTTTCAGCAAATTTAAGTTTTAATTTATAATTTGATGTTCCGAGTCGAATTTAGAATTTCCGAGTTCGTATTTGGAATTTCTGTGAGATTTCATGAAAATCCCGTCTTAAGGCGAGTTTGACTTTTCTTGACTTTTGAGTCGAGTTTGACTTTTCTTGACTTTTGAGTCGAGTTTGACTTTTCTTGACTTTTGAGTCGAGTTTGACTTTTCTTGACTTTGAGTCGAGTTTGACTTTTCTTGACTTTTGGGTCGTCTTTGACTTTTCTTGAATTTTAAGTCGTCTTTGACTTTTCTTGAATTTTAAGTCGTCTTTGAATTTTCTTGACTTTTAAGCCGTCTTTGACTTTTGTTGACTTTCCGACTCACCCTTTACTTATACTCCCTCATAACCTATTTTTCCCTCATTTTCCACTTACTCCTTCTTCCTCATCAAACCACCAACACCTAAAACCCTCTTTGATCCGATTTTAAAATCATCATACCGCATTCGTTCTTTGACGGAATTCACGTAAGTTCGTCTTATTCTTCCCCTCTTAGCTTCCTCTATCCGTATTGGTAATAAAATTACCGTCTTTCTCGCTTTTTAAATTATCCGTATTTCTCAAGGTGAAGTATATTCATCTTATATTGCCTAATTGTAGGTGGAGACTACTAGGAAGGCTTAGTAATCGATTAAAGACGCGTAAAGGTAACGGTGAAGGGTTACTCGATATCATTTACGTGTTTTACATGATTTCCATGTTAGAATTCGTTTTTTTGAAATACAATTAGAAAGCTTAGAAATTATGATTTTGATGATGATTGTTGTTAGTTGATGATTGTTGATGATGAATATTGATTATTGTTAGTTGATAGAAGTAAATTATGAAAATTGGAAATGATGAAAATGGGTTGTTGTTCTCGGGTGGACTCGTGCAAATTCACAGCACCGACCCTTTTTTGTATAATGCTCATATCTCCTTTGTTACTTGCTTGTTTTGGGCTTGTGACCACTCGTTGGAACCATAAGAGGATAAGCTATCACCTCGACTTGGAATTTCTGCATTCCCATATCTAGAACTCTAGTTATGACAGTTTGAAGTGAACCCTTGTTTAAGTTAGTTTCCAAACGTGTTGTTTTGGAGAGTTATCTATGTTTCTTATTTATTATGCTTCTTAAACTTGGTCTAATGCTTGGGTATCATTTATTGATTCATGTTTTGGATATATGATATTTTCCTTCGCTTGTATCACATGTTTTGTGACGGTTTTTGCTATGTCCCACTTTGAGTCGGTTTTTATAAATGATTCGGTTTTTGAGCCTATTTTGGCTTGGGTGCTTTTAACTCTCATTCCCTTGGCTACCTTCCCGTTCGTAAGGCTGGAATGTCGAACGGAGAGGTATCCTACTGCTTAAATGCATGTGTTAGTGGGCATACGACGACGTTGTTGGGAGTTGAACGCTATGCGTTGTTCGACCCGGCCGTCAAATGTTGTGTACTTGCGAGGTGGTGTTATTTGCATGTAGCGTACCGCTTGTTATGAGGCTTGAGCTCTTTTCCGCCTCTTTCGTGAAATGATCTACCGAATTTGGGGTACTCGGCATATATATTGTAAGACCGAGTCTTGGATGCGAAACGTTTATCGCATGTCGAATCGGAACACGTTATATTCCGAGATCCTGGCCAGGTTTAGACTAGGACCGTAGTATTATCGTCGTGCTACCAGGAGGAAAATAGTCTACATATACGAAATGTAGCATCGTGTATGAGTTCAGGGAAATGCTTTATCCCGTGGATGCCTGTTAATCATACTTGCCATGTACACGGTGCTATTGCGTTTCATTTACCGTGAGAGTTGTCGTCTTGTGTCGTCTTTGAATGCGTGATTTCATGATCTTGTTCATGGTCATTGCATGATTGGACACCGTCATGGTCTTGGTTCGTGAATGGATGATAATATGTTTTGGATATTATGTGATCAGCCATGACTTGACTTGGTTTTGTCTGTCGAGTCCTCAACTTATCAATCTTATAAAACCGCTCACGGTGAGATGCAAGCCCTAGTGAGCTATTCATTTGCCGAAAGAGTGTCTTTCCCAAGTCTTTGAATAACATGATGGCTTCGGATTTGTTTTCCATGTGATCTTATAATTATATCTTGTATTGCCTATCTTTTCTTATCGTAACTCACATGTATATTTATATATGCATGCTCTACTTTTGTATTTCCATATATGTACGTTAAAGGTGATATGGCTGGGAGAACCCGGAGTTACTCCCACTGACTGTGGCGTTCATGTTTTTCATGAATGAACAGGTTGCTTGCTTGGATGCCTTTTTGGATATGATGTTTTGGGGTTCGGGTGTGAGCTA
>JAIUZE010029396.1:0-10495 GCA_022085475.1 Heliosperma pusillum | reverse complement strand
TTAGTAAAAATCATCAAAATTTATCAAGAACACTAAACTTGTTAAAATTCATACAAAATCATAAAAATCATAACTTAGTAAAAATCATCAAAATTTATCAAACAACATAAAAATTCCATACAACATAAAAATCATCAAAAATCATAAAACAACATACTAATTACTACTTAACATATTACTAACTAAAATCCATAAATCATAAAAACATGAACCCAAAAATAAAGATGAACCAAAATCAAAAGAAACAAAACTAAAGGCTATGTTACTAACTAAAATCATAAATACTATAACATGAGCCAAAATTAAAGACTACAAAAACAAACTAAGGCTATGTGACATTAATTCGTCGAGTAAAACGGAATCGTTACCTTAGCTAGCCAAAATCACTTAGCACAAAATAATAAGAAGTAATAATTAAGAAAACCCTTCTACTAGTCTTCACCCAAAATATAAGAGTCCCCAAATTCGTCTTCAAACTCTTCCCCTATAAGAAATAACAAGAAAACCAATTATTAGAACTTAAACTAAATTTCTCATAATTAAAGTGTTGAAAACGATCTTGACGGAATTGAATTTAAAACGTACTAGAAGATGGAGAGCGAAGAGGAGATCCTAGAAATATAAATTAGGAAGGATTTAATTAAGAAATGAAGGATTTATGGAGGTTTTGCTCAAGAACGATGAAGAACAATTGATGCACGATGAAGAACACGAAGAACGATTAAAGAAAGTGATATTTTGATCTTTATTTGATTTGTTGAAAAGTGAAAAGGTGTTTGTGAGTAAAGTGGAGTGGAGTTGGACGTGAGTTTATAGACAAATAAAGGGGTTGAGTTTTAAAATTGTTGTTCCGTAATTGACTCGCGTTTAATAATTATTTTACGGTAAACGATTTAATATAATTTACGATAAAGTTAATATCAAGATATTATGATATTAAAATGAAAAATAATGAAAATATCAAGGCTTAAGAGTGGTAAGGGAGCCGTGTGATGTTGAGCTTGTCGGGTCCGATTGCGAGCGTTTTGCGTAGTTTTCGTTAACTGATCGATAAAGTAAAAATAATATCTAGATATTATGATATATTAATCAAAAGAAATGAAAATATCAAAGTCTATTAGAGGAGAGGATGAGCCGTGTGGGTAAGGTGATCATCGGGTCTGTTTTTGCTCGATTTGCGTAATTTCCGTTGACGAATCGATAAAGTAATTAAATATCTAGATATTTTGATTATTTTAATCAAAATAAATAAAATATCTAATGGTGAGTGGAAAGCGATGACACGCGCGGGTGACTCATGCCAAAGTCGAGTTTCGATTTTGTTGCGCGCATTACGATGCGTCGGGATAGGTTTACATGGCCGTTCGATAAAAACAGTAACAGTTATTCTTAAATTCAGATAAATTACAAAAGAAGTAGCGGAAATTGGATAAATCATAATAAATATAAATAAAAAAAAATCAAAAATATAATTTTTTTAAATAAAATTTCGGTCTTCAAAATCGCAAGACGAGTCGGGAAAAGTCAACGAAAGTCAAAATCGACTAAAAAGTCGGAAAAAGTCAAAATGGCTTAAGAGTTCAGAAAAGTTTAAGACGACTTAAAAATAAATAAAAAGTCAATGACGACTTTAAAAAGTCAAGGAAAAGTCAAAGACGGTTTAAAAGTCAAGAAAAGTCAACGATGACCAAAAACGGTCTTTTCATGAAATCTCTCAAAAATTCCAAATACGAACGCGGAATTTCAAAATACGACTCGGAACAAAAATTCCTATATTAAAAACTTAAGTTCTACTGAAAAGTATCCATAAGCTATTGCTTAAGCAAATTGGGTACTTTTCGGGTTGTTACAATCTTGCATGTAAAGCAGACACGACCTTTAAGGTCGTTGTTGATACTCGGCACAAATGGACGGTTTCTCTGGTTAGCCGGTCCACTCTGGAAGTTTCTCCTCTTGTTTGGAAAAGAGGGAGAAAAGGAAGGACGGGACACAGGATATAAAGGTCTCTTGCCAAAGGCATTAGGAGCAACATAAGAAGCACGAGCTTCCTCGGCAATCTCCCGGATAGAACTCTCCGCCCAGATGGCATAATTATAGATCGAGACAAAAGAGGTAGAGCCTCTGCTGATCTTCCCCTTTATCTGGGGAGAAAGCTTTCCCAGATAAAAGAAAGCTTTGTCTTCCTCTACCCTAATAAGTCGAGTGGCATAATGAGCCAACTCATTGAACCGGGTAGTAAACTCCTGAACAGAAAGAAGTCCTTGTTTAAAATCCATGAACTCCTTCAACTTTTGTTGTCTCAACTCATCGGGATAAAACCTAGCTTCCAAGAGCTCACGGAAACGAGTCCACCCGAAATTAGGCTCCAACTTAGCGGTAGGACCTGAAAGAGTCCACCACTGATCCGCTTCCTTCTCTAAGAAGTGAGAAGCTAGACGGACCTTGTCCTCTTCAAGGACATCATAAAGAGAAAAACTCTTCTCCATCTCTCGTAACCACACAGAAAGTTTAACGGGATCAACTTCGCCATCGTAGGGTTTGGCTTGGCTCCTCGATAGCTGTGAAGCAACCCACGTATAACTCCCGTGTCTCTCACGATCAGGAACAGGAGTAGGAATCGGATTAGCCTGCTGGTTTTGCTGGTTTTGTTGGTTTTGGATAATTACGGTAAGAGCTGCTAAAATAGTGTTGTCAATCCTCGGAGGCATCTTGCAAAATAAAAACACAGATTAGTACTTATCATTTAGCAAGAACAAAGAGACTACAACATAAATCCTAATCTACCCATCTTACCCTTCTATCTCACCGTTTATTATTTATTAAGGTCAAGTTATTTATGCAAGGGTACACAAACGTGCGTCGGGAGCAAAATAGCTCTGATACCAACTGTGACAACCTCAAATTTGCGGAAAAAAAAAAAATTATTTAAATACATAAAAGAAATTATGATAATACTAACGAAGGTGTCATAAAATAAAGGTCATTACAAAACGTAAATAATATTCTACAAAAGAAATATACAAGACGGGAGACATATCTCCCGTATAAATACGGAAATAAAAGTGTGTACAATAATATACAAACTATGAACCGAATATAGGTCCAAGGTAAATACTTCGCTCGCTAGCTCGTCCATGTCCCCCAAATATGCAACACCACCTGTTCGACCGCATTAAATATAAACACGGAAGCCACAGTCAGTGGGGAGTAACTCCGAGTTCTCCCAGCCACGAAATGTCGAGTGTAATTAAACATGAATAACATAAAAGCAATGTACATGGAAAATACAAAACCTTAACATATATGATATGCTTTTCATGTTATGAAACAATTAACTAACATATAACCTAGCATATGAAATCTATCATGTGAATCCGATAATAAACTATAACACGAGGTAGGGAAGCTGGTATGCTAGCTCAGAGGTTACCGTTAACATTGCCATGATACACTCAAACCCTAATCAACACGTAATCATGTGAATCAGTTAACAATCGGTAATCCAAACTCTATCAATCCTAGCCGGCTTGCATCCCACCTTCTAGAACTCATAGAATCATACAAACATGAAAGACCAATACTTCTACAAACAGGCATAAGTTCTTAGAACAGTCGATAGAAGACTTCTGTAACTCGAGGCTATACCACAAGGTAGGAAAACCTCCTAGTCCTAGACTGATCAGACCTAGCGACAACAGCTATTCCGTTCCCCGTCCCATGACATAACCGTCTATGAGAAACTCTACTAGGCGACCCCCTAAGCAGAGATGGCTAGTACTTAAGCTGGCTCCAGTCCCAAAACGGATCAGGCAGCCATGCCCCGACTTTGATATAAACCCACCAAGCCGAGACACAAAAGCTATCAACAAGTGAACATATACTCGTTAAAGACAGTAAAGCCTATCCATGTCATGGTCCAAGATACTCATTTAGAATTAGAATGGTCAAGACGCCATATACTCATAATTCTCTATGGGTACTTAGTCACCACGACACCAACCATATAATTAAACAGTCACGGGAAAACATCCTATCATGTGACTATTTGCAAATAAATCATATTCAAATATCATATCGCCTCATATCTACTAAGGCTAATTCAATAATTAAATACAACCTTACTTGAAGACAAATCCCCGACCCGAGTCCCGCGACGGTCATCAGTCAAATCGGGGCTGACTAGATCTTAGTTTGACCAAACCCGTTGGATCAAACCGGCTAGAAACAGAGTCTTTATCACATAGACATAAAATCAACATATTCATTACATGTTATTTTATTACTACTTCTAACATGTGAATTATCATATTATACCCCAAAACCCGTTTGACTTAAATGATAACAAATTAAACTACGACCTCATCTTATAATTTCTAACATGTGAGAAATAATAATTTATGAAAAACCTTTTTAATTAAATATTTTACTTATTAATATTTCCCACTTGCTAAATATTACAAAACACGATAAAAATGACGATAACTCAAAAACCGTCACCAGTCCCAAAGTGGGACCCACGGGCTGAGTTGGGCCGGACCCCACATGGGCCTGGGTGGGCCCCACGGCCTGTTTTGACAACAATGGGCTGTTTTGCTTTAATTTTCTAAAACCGATTTCTAATATTTTCCCGCATGCTTAACATAATTAAAACCCGTCAAAACAACAATTAAACAATCAAACATCGACACAACCCAAGGACCAAAACCCGGACCCACCTTGACCAACCCAGACCGGGTCTGAACCGGCCTGGACCGGTCTGGTTTGGTCCGGTTTGGCCAGCCCTCTCCACGGTTTCCACCCCAACAACACCCAATAAATTCCAACATGCTTTAATCATCAAACAACTATTTTAACAACCAATCTAACCATCATCATACAAAAATCATTATTATGAATAATCATCAAAATTCATCAAGAACACTAAACATATGAAAAATTTCCTAGACAACCTAAAAATCATAACTTAATAAAAATCATCAAAATTCATCAAGAACACTAACATATGAAAAATTTCCTAAACAACATAAAAAAAATCATAACTTAATAAAAATCATCAAAATTTATCAAGAACACTAAACCTATTAAAATTTCCTCAACAACATAAAAATCATTACTTATGGAAAAATCATAAAAATTCATAAAACATAATAATAACACTCCTTAGCATATTACTAACTAAAAATCCATAAATCATAAAAATATGAACCAAAAAAATAAAGATGAACTAAAATCAAAAGAAACAAAACTAAAGGCTATGTTACTAACTAAAATCATAAATACCATAACATGAGCCAAAACTAGAGACTATGTGACATTAATTCGTCGAGTAAAACGGAATTGTTACCTTAGCTAGCCAAAACAATTAGCACCAAAATAATAAGAAATATATATAATAAGAAACCCTTCTCCTAATCTTCACCCAAAATATACGAGTCTCCAAACTCGTCTTCAAAATCTTCCCCTATAAAAATATGACAAGAAAACATTATTAGCACATAAAACTAAATTTCTCATAATTAAAGTGTTGAAAATGATCTTGACGGAATTGAAATTAAACCATACGTGAAGATGAGGAGCGAAGAGGAGAGTCTAAAAATATAAATTAGGATGGATTTAATTAAGAAACGAAGATTTTATGAAGGTTTTGCTCAAGAACGATGAAGAACAAATGATGAACGGCGAAGAACACGAAGAACGATTTAAAGAAAGTGATATTTTGATCTTTATTTGATTTGTTGAAAGATGAAAAGTTGTTTGTGAGTAAGGAAGAGTGGAGTTGGCCGTGAGTTTATAGACAAATAAAGATGTCGGGTTTTGAAATTGTTGTTACGTAATTGACTCGCGTTTAATCATTATTTTACGGTAAACGATTTAATATAATTAACGATAAAGTTAATTACACCAATTATCAAGATATTATGATATTGTAATGAAAAGTAATCAAAATATCAAGGCCTAAGAGAGGACTAAAGTAGACGTGTGAAATGGTGACTTCCGGTCTGATTTCGAGCGTTTTTGCGTAATTTTCGTTAATTGATCGATAAAGTAAATAGTTATCTAGATATTATGATATATTAATCAAAAGTAATGAAAATATCAAGGTCTATTAGTGGGTAGGAGAGCCGTGTGGAACAAGATGATATCGGGTCTGATTTTTCTCGATTTGCGTAATCTCCGTTGACGGATCGATAAAGTAACAAATATCTAAGATATTTGTATTAGTTTATTCAAAACAATTAAAATATCTTATGGTGAGTGGAAAACGATGACACGCGCGTGCGACTCATGCCAAAGTCGAGTTTCGATTTTGTTGCGCGCATTACGATGCGTCGGGAATAGTTAAATGACGTTCGGTAAAAACCGTAAAGTTATTCTTTAAATTCCGAATAAATTCAAAATAATTATATTAAATTATGATAAATCTTAATAAATCTAAATAAAAATAAATCAAAAATATTATTTTTTTAAAATAAAATTGCGGTCTTCAAACTTATGAAGCGAGTCGGGAAAAGTCAACGAAAGTCAAAGTCGACTTAAAAGTCGAGAAAAGTCAAAAATGACTTAAAAGTCAAGAAAAGTTTATGACGACTTAAAAATAAATAAAAAGTCAATGACGACTTTAAAAAGTCAAGAAAAAGTCAAAGACGGTTTTAAAAGTCAAGAAAAGTCAAAGATGACCAAAAACGGTCTTTTCATGAAATCTCTCAAAAATTCCAAATACGAACGCGGAATTTCAAAATATGACTCGGAACAAAAATTCCTATATTAAAAACTTAAGTTCTACTGAAAAGTATCCATAAGCTATTGCTTAAGCAAATTGGGTACTTTTCGGGTTGTTACAGTTGTTGTTGCGCCTATTCTGGGTTGACTTCTGTCTCTAAACATCCGTTCTCCCTTTGGCGTAGCTTTAATTACGTAATTAACTAACTATTAGTCGTAATATCGCTCCTAATCTGTCTTTTATTTTTCAAATCTTTTCCTTTTTCTTCAAATCTCCGTTTTGAATATATTTCTGACGTAGATCCCGTAATCCTTTGTAATCCGTTGTAATCTTATTTAGTCATCGTAATTGTATGATTTCGTTTTTCTCTCATATGTAATTAATTCTAAAATCCCCAGTTTCAACATAATTGAGTGCTAATTACATGTTCACCGAAATAGTCTAATTCACATGCTAGGATTAAAATGTTGGATGTTGCATTGCATGCATATAATCGATAACATATCAAGTACGAACGATTTCCCTAATCATTAGTAGAGGCCGCTATCGAGACGAGCGGGATTAAGTGTTTAATTAAAGAGCTTCCTAATACGTACCCTCACCCCTTACTCCGGATCTTTGTGAATATCCGTATTCATTGGCATCCACGAGAGTCATTCATTCTAGACATAGAATGCTAATATAAGGGTAACAAGTTCTTAGTGTTCATGTCATCACTTTGTGTCTTGACATGACATAAAGTATTCGAACGGTTCCAATTTCCCATAAAAATTGGTGGCGAGTCCAAAAATGCGTATTTTTACGCTTGTCCTCACAAGCGCGCCCCTCTGTGGTCCCCCCCTGTGCCACAGAGACACGTGAGCTAGCGAGCATTATTATGACAACCATTGACCATTGCACGTTGTAGCTTGAACTCGCCCTTTTGGACTTGTTATGTACGGAGTATTTGTTTTAAGGGGTCGGGATCCACTGTACATATTTATATTTTATTAAACTATTTTATTGTAAAAAAAAAGGATGTAATGGTGTATTTGAAATATTCATGATATAATAGTTACATATAACCACAGTAAAATAAATGACTTTAGAATTTTTATTTTTAATTTGGTGAAAATGTTAGTAGTAGTATTATTAAACTACCAACATTTTCGCTATATTAAAAAAAAATTAAAACTCGTTTGTTTTACTTTGGTTATATGTTTAAGTGACTTGCTGTTTATTTACTTAAATTTTTGGGTTTTAATTTCTTCATGGTAACCCTGTGTTTTTCCGAATTCTACATGGTACCCCTCCCTTTTTCGAAATCTACATGGTACCCCTAAACTTAGTAAATAATACAGAAAATACCCATACTACTAAAAATCAAGTTTTAAAACACCTAAATTTTACAATGAGAAAATGTTAATGATTGGCTAAACGATATTTATGTTAATGGCATGCCCAATTATTGTCAAAAGGTCAACAAAAAGTGCATAATATAAACGTTTAAAAAAGGCCAATTATTGCATTTTGGGTATTTTGAGACGTTTTCATTAAGTTTAGGGGTACCATGTAGATTTCGAAAAATGGAGGGGTACAATGTAGAATTCGAAAAACCAAAGGGGTACCATGTAGAAAAATCTTAAATTTTTTAAAAGGGGTGGGGATGACATGGTAGGGATGATGGATAGCTGGGTCGAGGAGGGCAGGTCGACAATATGTGGTTGTTGATAGGTGGGTCAGTGGATGATTGCATTGGATTTTGAGTAAAAGGGAGGAGAAAAAATGTGGTATATGTTAGTGATTTTGATCACAAGTCATTTAAATGCATTCGGGTTTTAAACTCAAAGTCAGTTTTGAGCTCGTAAAGGATATAATGTGAGTCGGGAATACGGAGTGTATGCTCATATAATCGTATATCGAGTACATGGTTGTAATGGATAAGTAAATGACGAGTTTATTGTATAATTATATCGACTCGTTATTCGTGTTGAGTTTTATACTCGGTTTTACTAAGTGTTATACTTAGTGTTTTGCGTAAATAAAACAAGAGAGACATAACCCCGATCGGAGTGGCCTAGCCCTGATAAGGGTTGGGTGTCTGAAAGTCTCTGATTATTTTAATGTACCCATATATATAAAACCCCGATCGGGGTTGTAGTGTTCTGGGTATTTGTTCTGTTTTCGCGCGCTTTTCACTTGTGTTGTTTGGGTTTCGAATGAAACCCAACGACGATAGTTTTTGGGTGATTTCCCATGCATTTATCCATTAAATAATATATGTTTATATTATGTATCTTATCACATAAATCTTTATATATATGTGAGAGGATGGAATGAAAAGATAACTCATTCAATTCACTTTTTCAGATTTTGACAAAAACAAAACTAAGACAAACTCTATTGTTCTAGTGTTCTTTGTTCTTGCCTAAGACAAAGTAAAACCGTCTTATCCTACAGATCTTTCGAGATACCCAAGGCAATAAGGGTCGAAATACTCTAAGGAAAGTGTGTTCAACACGATTCGGTGGGGTTGATAAATACCGTTTATAATTGTTTTCATTTCTGTTTTTTTAGTGCCTTGTTGCATTAATTACTAGTTTGTAATATTTGTAATACAAGTCCAATATATAACATTCTTAGAGTATTTTCTGCACTTGAAATGGAATCAATTCGAGACATGACTTCCAAGTTCGGAAAGTTGGAGAAATTTGAAGGGATAGACTTCCGTCGTTGGTAAAAGAAGATGCACTTCCTTTTTACCACTTTGAAGGTGGTGTATGTGCTAAGTACTCCAATGCCGGAGATTGTTGGTGATGAGACTCTTGCGGAGATTCAGCGAAAGCGCAACAAGTGGGAGAATGATGACTACATATGTCGTGGTCACATCTTGAATGGTATGTCTGACTCTCTTTTTGAAATTTATCAAAACATAGAGTTCGCTAGGGAACTATGGAATCAACTAGAGTCTAAGTATATGGATGAGGATGCTTCTAGTAAGAAGTTCCTTGTTGGAAATTTCATGAACTATAAAATAGTCGATACTAGACCGGTAATGGAACAATATAATGAATTGCTCCGGATTTTGGGGCAATTTGCTCAACATAAAATGGAGATGGATGAATCCATCTCGGTGTCTAGTATTATAGACAAGTTGCCTCCTTCTTGGAAAGACTTTAAACATATGTTGAAGCATAAGAAGGAAGAGTTGTCACTTATACAACTCGGTAGCCACTTGCGCATAAAGGAATCTCTAAGGGTGCAAGATGGTGGCAAGGGTAAAGGTAAGGAAGTCATGGGATTCTCTTCCGTCAATATGATGGAAAAGGGAGAGGGTTCCAAGAACAAGTTTGAGGGGAAGAAACGCCCCTACAACAACACTAATAGTCTGAGCATTTCAAAATGAATTGCAAGTTTGGCAAGCACAAAAAGATGAAAGGTGCAAGTGCTAACCAAGGAGAACAAGGGTCTAAATGTAACAACCCGAAAAGTACCCAATTTTTCTAGTAGAAATATTTACTAACACTTTTCAATTCAGCGACTTTAAGTTTGTTTACAACTGAAATTCTTGGGTTTGTTCCCCCCCCCCCCCCACCGCCTGTCCCCCCCCCCCCCCCCCCCCCCCCCCCCCCCCCCCCCCCCCCCCCCCCCTCCCCCCCCCCCCCCCCTCCCCCCCCCCCCCCCCCCCCCCCCCCCCCCCCCCCCCCCCCCCCCCCCCCCCCCCCCCCCCCCCCCCCCCCCCCCCCCCCCCCCCCCCCCCCCCCCCCCCCCCCCCCCCCACCCGCCCCCCCCCCC
>JAIUZE010029395.1:0-17636 GCA_022085475.1 Heliosperma pusillum | reverse complement strand
AAAAAAAAGAAAAAAAAAGGGAAGAAATAAAAGAAGAAGTTGTGAGTATCTTCTAAGAAGAAGTTTACCCTTGTGTTTACCCTTGTGTTTCGTGTGTAATAAGCCAATTTGTTGCTTTTGGCTTCGTTATTCGTCTTCTGGGAAATTTATCGAAAGTTTGGATTGAGTATCCATTTATCATTGGTTAGTTGCTAGCTCGTTTAAAACTTCACAGTAACCATAACTGTTTGTCCACCTTTCACCCATTTCCCAAAGCCTTCTTCTTATTTTTCGGCTTCTTTTCTATGTGCATTGTGATCTTTGACTTGTGTTTTGAATTGTTTACCATATTAGATTGCGGACACATTTTCATAAGTCGTAGATAGGTGAGTGTCTAAAAAACATTTACACATAAAGAAATCACCTTTTACATGCAATGAGTGTTCGAGTGTGCCGTAAGAGTCCATTTGTCAAAAGATCATGCAAGAGCCGAAAATTCTGTAGTGAAATTCTTTGTGCTACGCCGTTATGTAAATCTCAGCCATGTTTATGTATCATTCTTGCCCACGTTGGTTTTGGGTTATGATTCATTATGTTTCCAAAGTTTTACGTTGAGATTTGTTTCTTGATGGTGTAGTAGCCAATGCTTGCAACCCTTGTCCTGGTATTGTTTGTTATGTTTGCTTGAGGACAAGCAAAGGTTTAGCTTGGGGAAGTTTGATAAGTGAATATTTGTATGATTTTAAACCCCAATTTAGCTCGGTTTTGTATGTCAATTGTGCTTTGTTAAGCATCTTTATGAGCTAATATCGTCTTCTAGGCGAATTCCTATGTTCTAACCTGTTTTGTAGGGAAAGTGACGTTTCTACGCCCTTTTTCTATATTCCCGAGCATTTGCCTAGAACCCAACGATTTGAAGAAGCAAGCTTGACCAAGTCAAAGGCATTTCAAGAAGGTTCACTGATTCAAAAGAAAGAAGAAGCAAAGACGATCGATCAGTTAGGCGAAGAATTCATCATTTTACATCAAACCCTATCAACAAACCCGACTCAAGAGGTCAAGGGGGATAATGGAAGTCAAGTCATATGCAAGGGGAGATGAAACGAAAGTCAAAGCTTCTAGAATAAAACTTACCCGATCGGGTAAGTAGTGTACCCGATCGGGGAAGCTTGCTGATCCGAGCTTTTGCTTCGACTTCCTCCTTTTTGTCTTATGTGATGAATGCATGACCCCTCCCCCACGAAACCCTACTGCTATATAAAGAGAGCCTCAGCCACCACATATCAACACACCTCTCCATACTTCAAACTCTTCTCTTCTTTACATTTCTCTCTTTACAAAAACCCTAGATTAGGAGGAGAGAAACCTAGCCTCTCTTCTCTCATTTTCTTCTTCTTTTTGTCCTTAGTTTCTTAGTTTATTTCTGTCTTTTCTACATCAAATCCTTAGCCTAGATCAATAAGAATTTCATTTTTGTAATCTACTTTAAGTGGTTCAACCGTTGAAATTCGTGGATCGACTAGTCTATGCAAAGAATTTCTATTATGGTTGTTTGTAATTCATCATTATCGTTGTTGATCGTCATCTAGGTATTCCTATTTTATCTTTTGTTTTAAAGTCTTTATGATTTCTATTTGATTGTTATTTTCCATCCACATTATTTTAGATTCATTTTAGTATTGTTATAATCGTCGTTTCACATCATTAGATTGTCAATATAGCGTCGTTATTATCGCCATATAAAGAGTCTTAGAATATTGTTAAAATCAAATAAACATGTGTATCCTAGTTTTTATTATTAACATCATCTTAGATATAAACATCACCATGAGTGAGTAGTCGTTTTTCTAGGGTGTAGGGTAGCCATGTAGGTTCATTAAAAGATGACAATTGGATAAAAGAAATTGTGCTTCTAAAACATTGTGTCTATGCATGTTTGGACTATAACTGCAGCAGAAGCTCACCCAAGGGGACTTGATGATCAAGCCACAAGCCAGACAAGCCTGATCCCAAGACCCCCTCAGATGGAAGCTCGAGTCACAAGGTCCAAACAACAAGCCATGGCAAGCCAAATTCAAGCCAAACAAAGCCAAGACATTGAGGAAGATAGTCCAGGGCTCACCAAGCCATGCCAAGGTCCAATTCAGTCCACATTCCCCACAGACGGCGCCATCAGCTGCAGCAGGAGCTCACCCAAGGGGCCTTGATGATCAAGCCACAAGCCAGACAAGCCTGATCCCAAGACCCCTTCAGTTGGAAGCTCGAGTCACAAGGTCCAAACAACAAGCCATGGCAAGCCAAATTCAAGCCAAACCAAGGCAAGACATTGAGGAAGATAGTCCAGGGCTCACCAAGCCATGCCAAGGTCCAATTCAGTCCACATTCCCCACACAAGCCAGAAACAATGCCAGTCAGAGCTCAGCAGCCCAGTTAGCAAACCCAGCACCAAGGAGGTACACCAAAGCATCCCAGCCACCCCCACCATGGCCTACCATTAAGCCAACCCATTAATCAACAAGTTTGTCCAGGAGAGTTCCATTAGAAGTCTAGTAAAAACTCAAGTTACAAGCAGCCCAAGCTAGAGTCCAATGAGCATCATAGCAGAGAAAGTACAAGTCCAGTTGTGGTTTCCTTTTGTCGAAGTCAACTTGTCCTCATCCAAGGCAGGTTTATCTAAGTTCTAATAAGAGTGGAGAGTCCCAAGGAGAAGAAAAACACCCAGAGAAAAGCAGCAAGACAACAAGAACAACAGATTTCCATTTCAGGAAAAATCCAAAAACTGCTTTATTGCTTTTTGCATCAGTCTGTTTTGTGTCTTTGTGTCTGTACTAGCTAGTTGTTAAACTCGTCCTCTTGTGAGGCTCTTAATTAGTTAGCTGTTGTAGTAGTTCAAGCCCAAAGTTGGCCCTTAGATGGACTTAACATCCAAGGGTTCACATTGTATCAACCTCCCTATATAAGGAAAGTCTTATGTATTGTTTTAAGCAGATTTTTATGAATGAATTAGCTTTGAGAAATCCCTCAAAACTTTCAAACTTGTGCTAAGTGCTGTAGTTTGAGTCAAGCCTGATACATCCCCAGGGTGTCTGATCAGTGTCTTGCTTTGTGAGTCAAGTTAAGTTTGTGCATTGCCGTGATTAACTTGCTTGTTGTTGAGTCTAAGTCTAGAGTGTTTGTGCCTTGCTGTAATACTCTAAACCTGTCTCAGAACTAGTCTTTGAGTCCTTTTCTCTTGTGCCTTGCTGTAGGGGAAGTTCTCTAAGTTATATCTTTGAGTCTCAGTTAAAGTTGCATCACCCTCTCTAAAACAGCCTCCATTTCTGTCTGTTTGTTTTCAGTTTGAGTAAACATAGTAAAGTATCCTTAAACTCACAAGCCTTAGTAGTTTACACTCTAAATTTGTTACCATAGCTTTGGTTGAGAGTCTTAGTGTGTTCATTTTCCCTAACCACATTTAAAAACACAAAAACAACCCAATGAGTGAAGAGAGAATCACCAACTTAGAGACTATGATAGAAGGCATAACCAGAACTGTCACACAACTCACAAGGGCTATGAATGAGGCTCTTGATGGCAATCTTGCCATAGGAGGAAGAGGCAGAGGACGTGGAAGAGGCCAAGGAGGAGGCAGAGGAAGGCCACCTGATGATGAAGAGTATCCAGATTCAGATGACTCAACAAGGAGCAGGGCTTCCATCCACAAGCACATAGACAAGCATCTTAAGGTAGACATCCCTGAGTTTTCTGGTAGTCTTATTCCTGATGATTTGTTAGAATGGTTAAGAGAAGTAGAAAGAATCTTTGAGTACAAAGGATATAATGATTCTAAGTCTTTTAAAGTAGCCACCCTTAAACTAAAAGGGTATGCTTTTCTTTGGTATGAAACCATGAAAGGGTTAAGGGCTAGGGAAGGGAAAGAACCCATCAAATCTTGGACTAAACTGAAAAAGAAACTATTAGATAAGTTTGTTGCTAAGGATTACACCCAAGATCTATTCATCAAGTTGTCTAAGTTGAAACAAGGGGATAAATCTGTTGAATCCTATTTGAGAGAGTTTGCACAGCTCACCTTGCAGTGTGATATAAATGAGAAACCTGAGCAAAGGATTGCTAGGTACTTAGAGGGTCTAGATAAGAGCATTGCTAACAAGGTTAGAATGCAACCTCTGTGGTCATTTGATGATGTTGTTAACTTATCTCTGAGAATTGAAAAGATAGGAAAGACTAAGTCTGTTACACCAAAACCTGTTAGGCCTTTTCAAACCAAACCTTACAGTGGGTTGAGGACCATTGATACCCCTAAGACAACACCCCCACCTACCTTAGACAAGGGAAAGGGCATCATGGGTCAGAAACCAAGCACTTCATTGACTGAGAATAGAATCAGATGTTTCCAATGTCAGGGTTATGGACATTTCAGGAAGGATTGCCCTTCTAAGAAGACCTTAACCATAATGGAGGTTGAGACTTGGGAAAAAGAAGGTCTAGTTGAGTATGAGAGGGATGAGCCTGAGGTTGAAGAAGTGGTGAGTGAGGAGGAAGAGCCTAGTCAGGAGGCAATAGTGGCACTCCCTGACACAGGCCACAACTTGGTTCTATGGAGGGTAATGCATTCACAACAGATACCTTTGGAGGAGGATCAAAGGTCCCTCATTTTCAGGAGCAGATGTACCATACAAGGGAGGGTTTATAACCTCATCATAGATGAAGGAAGCTGTACCAATGTGGCCTCAGTCACTATGGTTGACAAGATGAAGCTAAGTACTCAGGAACACCCTCACCCCTATAAGTTGAGATGGCTGAGTAAGGGAGAAGAGGTTAAGGTGGACAAGCAATGTATGGTCCCATTCTCCATTGGAAGTGTGTACAAAGATGAAGTGCTGTGTGATGTGGTTCCAATGGATGCCTATCACTTATTATTAGGAAGGCCAAGGGAGTTTGATAAAAGCTCCATACACCAAGGAAAAAGCAACACCTATTCCTTCAAACATGGGAGTAGGAAGGTGACATTAGCCCCTTTCCCACCTCATCAGAAGAGTTATGGGAGTCCCTGTATGGCTGAAGACTTTAGTGGAGTCTTGTTTCTATCTGAATCAACAATGGTCAAAGAGTGTAGTGAGGAACAACCTGTATTGATGCTGCTATCAAAGGAGGTTCATGAAGGGGAGTCTAAGGTAATCCCTGCAGAACTTAAACCCCTCATTGATCAATTCAAGGAAGTGTTCCCAGAGGAACTTCCTGATGGCTTACTCCCTTTGAGAGGAATTGAAGATCAGAAAGACCTTGTGCCAGGGTCTGTACTACCTAATAGACCAGCATATAGATGTGATCCTAAGGCTACACAAGAGCTGCAGAAACAGGTTGGAGAATTGATGAGCAAAGGGTTTGTAAGAGAGTCCTTAAGTCCATGTGCTGTTCCTGCATTATTGGTCCCTAAGAAGGATGGAACTTGGAGGATGTGCATAGATAGCAGGGCTATCAATAACATCACAGTCAAGTACAGGTTCCCTATACCTAGGCTTGATGACATGCTGGATGAGTTGAGTGGGTCAAGGTTCTTTTCCAAGATTGATTTGAGGCAAGGCTACCATCAATTGAGGATCAGGGAAGGAGATGAGTGGAAGACAGCCTTCAAAACAAAGCATGGCCTCTATGAGTGGCTTGTCATGCCTTTTGGTCTGTCAAATGCCCAAAGTACCTTCATGAGGTTAATGACAGAGGTGCTTAGGCCTTGTCTAGGGAGATTTGTGGTAGTATACTTTGATGATATTCTCATCTACAGCAAGAGCAAGGATGATCATTTGAGGCA
Organism: Heliosperma pusillum; assembly: GCA_022085475.1. Classification (NCBI taxonomy): domain Eukaryota; kingdom Viridiplantae; phylum Streptophyta; class Magnoliopsida; order Caryophyllales; family Caryophyllaceae; genus Heliosperma; species Heliosperma pusillum. The sequence continues at coordinate 11,848 of JAIUZE010029395.1, read as the reverse complement.
CCTTGAGGCTGTGTTTGAGATACTTAAGGAGAGTAAACTCTTTGGGAAGCTTAAGAAATGCACCTTTATGACTGAGGAAGTCAAGTTTCTAGAATATGTGGTGTCTGGTAGAGGCATTTCAGTGGATCAAGACAAGATCACTGTTGTTCAGTCTTGGCCTGTTCCTAGGAACATCACAGAAGTAAGAGGGTTTCATGGCTTAACATCTTTCTATAGAAGATTCATTAAGAACTTCAGCACCATTGCAGCACCCCTCACTGAATGTATGAAGAAACTCTTGTGCAAGATTCATTAAGAACTTGGACTGAGAATGCTTTGCAGGCTTTCAAATACATAAAGAAACTCTTGTGCAGTGCACCTATCCTCAGGTTACCAGACTTTAATTGCCTATTTGAGGTTGAATATGATGCCAGTGGAGTGGGAATTGGAGCTGTCCTCATCCAAGAGAAGAAACATGCAGCCTATTTTAGTGAAAAGCTAAGTGGTGCCAAGCTGAGCTATTCTACATATGATAAAGAGTTCTATGCTCTTGTCAAGGCTCTAAGGCATTGGAGTCATTACCTGAAGCCCAAGACTTTTGTCCTACACTCTGATCATGAGGCATTGAAGTACATAGGAGGCCAGCATAAGCTCAGTCACAGGCATGCTAAATGGGTGGAGTTCCTCCAGTCATTCACCTTTTCTAGCAAATACAAATAAGGAAAACAAAATGTGGTAGCTGATGCATTGTCTAGAAGATACACTCTGCTATCAACCATGGAGCAAAGGGTTCTTGGATTTGAGTTCATGAAGGATATGTATCAGGAAGATCCAGACTTTGCAGAGGATTGGTTAGCACAGAAAGAAGGAACAAGGACCATTGATTCACCCTACACCCCTTAATGCCTTTGAATTTGTCTAATGTGTGCAGGTCAGAGATCCACTATGATGCCAAGAAGAGGGTGGAGCAAATGCTAAAACTCCATGAATCAGTCAGAAAACAAATTGAGAGAACCAATGATCTATACAAGAAGAATGCCAAGGTTCCTAAGGTCAAGAAAGACTTTGCACCAGGAGACTTAGTGTGGATCAACCTAAGGAAAGAAAGGTTCCCTTCCAAAAGAAAGAATAAGCTAGAGCCAAGGGCAGATGGTCCTTTTCAAGTCATAGAAAAGATAGGTCCTAATGCCTACAGAATTGATCTACCAGGAGAATATGCAGTTCATGAGACATTCAATGTTGGAGACCTTAGTCCCTTCTATGAAGACTCTGAGGGAGAGGAAGACACATGCTTGAGGTCAAGCCCTTTTCAACCTGGGGAGGCTGCAGCAGGAGCTCACCCAAGGGGCCTTGATGATCAAGCCACAAGCCAGACAAGACTAATCCCAAGACCCCCTCAGATGGAAGCTCGAGTCACAAGGTCCAAACAACAAGCCCAGTTAGCAAACCCAGCACCAAGAAGGTATACCAGAGCATCCTAGCCACCCCCACCATGGCCTACCATCAAGCCAACCCATTAATCAACAAGTTTGTCCAGGAGAGTTCCTTTAGAAGTCTAGCAAAAACTCAAGTTACAAGAAGCCCAAGCTAGAGTCCAATGAGCATCATAGCAGAGAAAGTACAAGTCCAGTTGTGGTTTCCTTTTGTCTAAGTCAACTTGTCCTCATCCAAGGCAGGTTTATCTAAGTTCTAATAAGAGTGGAGAGTCCCAAGGAGTAGCAAAACACCCATAGCAAAGCAGCAAGACAACAAGAACAACAGATTTCCATTTCAGGAAAAATCCAAAAACTGCTTTATTGCTTTTTGCATCAGTCTGTTTTGTGTCTTTGTGTCTGTACTAGCTAGTTGTTAAACTCGTCCTCTTGTGAGGCTCTTAATTAGTTAGTTGTTGTAGTAGTTCAAGCCCAAAGTTGGCCCTTAGATGGACTTAACATCCAAGGGTTCACATTGTATCAACCTCCCTATATAAGGAGAGTCTTATGTATTGTTTTAAGCATATTTTTATGAATGAATTAGCTTTGAGAAATCCCTCAAATATTTCAAACTTGTGCTAAGTGCTGTAGTTTGAGTCAAGCCTGATACATCCCCAGGGTGTCTGATCAGTGTCTTGCTTTGTGAGTCAAGTTAAGTCTGTGCATTGCCGTGATTAACTTGCTTGCTGTTGAGTCTAAGTCTAGAGTGTTTGTGCCTTGCTGTAATACTCTAAACCTGTCTCAGAACTAGTCTTTGAGTCCTTTTCTCTTGTGCCTTGCTGTAGGGGAAGTTCTCTAAGTCATATCTTTGAGTCTCAGCTAAATTTGCATCACCCTCTCTAAAACAGCCTCCATTTCTGTCTGTTTGTTTTCAGTTTGAGTAAACATAGTTAAGTATCCTTAAACTCACAAGCCTTAGTAGTTTACACTCCAATAACGATAGTTAACGATTCCTGATCAAAATCATTAACTAAAATGGAATTCTTTTCCAAGGTAGACATACGTGAATTGAATAGACAAAGCATGACATGGTAGATTAGACCTAGTAAATTGCCTAAAAGCCTGCTAGACCATCTGATCTATGATTGTAATGAACACATCATTCTTAAGAACTCACAATGAATTATTTGCATGTTCTAAATCCAATTTCATCAATATGTTAATATACATGTGTGAACCTACTTCCCTAGATCCTTTTCATCATTGTTAATTCATCACTTGCTTTATTATTTTTATTTTGAATTGCTTTTATTTAGTTTTCATTTATGCTTTTCATCAATTTAGAAATCAAAACCCCAAAACCCAGAGGATAGACCCCTACTTCCCTAATTACATTAATTTGTTATTAGCCTAGTCTGGGTAATTATCTTTGACCAAGACTTGCGACAGGTCCGATCAGGCATATGAAACAATAAGAATGCTATTCAATATCAATATAAAAACATACTTTAAACAATATCACACTACTGCAATAACAAAATCACAACATCCTAAAGCTATATCACACTAATTCAACATTTCAAACTCACACAAACTTTATCATATGAGAATATCAGTATCAGAACCTACTAAAAACAATATCACACTACTGAAATAACTATATCACAAAAACATATCTTAATTTTCTTGTAATTGTAATTAAAACAGCAGGGCAAGAGGGCTTACATCAATTGATCTTTCTTTTATATGTTCATCAGTTTTCACACTATTAGGCAGCTTAATCATCAAGTAGCCATCTTTTGCTTCACATTCATCTTCTTGCTCTTGATTGGAATTTTATGTAAGTTGCATTGCCTATGGTGTTACTGAAAAAGATATGATATGTTGTTAGTGGTTTGCAACTTATCTAAACTTAATTACATATTAAACAACAAACATGCGTATTTAGGTTACGTTGTTGGTCCTGACTGACGGGGTACTCAATCTTCGAGATTGGCGCACTTTCCAATCGTCCCGTATTCTTCTCATCATCCACCCTCTTTGACAACTCCTTATCATCCCAATGCTTGATAGAGGGTAGGGTGTGTGCCAAAACATTCCCTCTGAAATCAAACCGATGGAAATAGGCCAGCATAACAACCAGGATACACCTGCTGACTAACGTCTTCTCACCTTGTTTGCACACCCCAATAGATCTGACCATCTCCCGGAAAACATAGTCACACCAATCGTAGTTGGGGATGCTCTCAACATTCGCAACTACCTTAACTAACGTCAAATATGTTGTATATGAGGTCATCCGAAACTCCAAATATCTTATCTTTATCTCTTTATTTATCATTTGTCCCTACCACTCCATGTTCATTCAAAGAGTGTCAAACAGGCTGTTTCTTGTATATGACGTCAAACTAGTTTTATTTCAGAATTATGAAAATGTACATATTAAAACAATAAAATAGATTACCATGTGTTGAATTGCAAAAAACATTAAACTTGTTGAACACTTTTCTTTGTCTTCAATGTTGCTTAGAACTATTTCCCAACTTTCAATCACAGCGCTATTGACATGCATATTTGGCAACAAGGACATTATATCCCCTCTCTTCAGGTACTGCTCTTCACTGAATTGGCCAACAACTTCACTGCTCCAAAAAAAATGTAAGCATTTTCATCAACAATCTTGCAATTAATATTTAGTTTTGGGATACTGAGAAACAATATCACGCGTTATTCGAAGAAATATCACACCTTACACATAGCAATATCACTAATAGAAGTTTGTTTAAGCTATACAGTATCACACTATATTGGAAAGATTATCACACTTCACCTAGAGTAGTATGTTTAATCTTTATCAAAGATATATAGAATCTTACTGTGATGATAAATCGTAGTAGTCCAACAAGCAGTAGTCAAGCTGTAACAACCCGAAAAGTACCCTATTTTTTTTCTAGTGAAAATATTTTTACGAATACTTTTCAGCCTGTTTAAGTTTTAAAGTGGAATTTATTGTTTCCAGTTGAATTTTGAAATTCCGAGTTCGTATTTGGAATTTTTGAGAGATTCCATGAGAATCCCTTTTTTAAGTCAACTTTGACTTTCGTTGACTTTTTCCGACTCGCCTTGTAATTTGAAGACCGAAATTTTATTTAAAAAAATATTTTTAATTTATTTTTATTAAGATTTATTGGGATTTATGAAAATTTAATATAATTATTTTGAATTTATTTGGAATTAAAGAATAACTTTTACGGTTTTAACCCGAACGTCATTTAACTATTCCCGAGTCATCTAAAATCCCGAAACAAACCCGAAACCCGACTTTGGCATGAGTCACACGCCCATGTCATCTTTTTCCACTCACTTTGGATATTTTCATTCTTTTGATTAAACTAATAATAATATCTTAGATATTTATAACTTTATCGATCCGTCAACGAAAATTACGCAAATCGTTTACAAAACAGACCCGACAATCACCAAGCCACACGGCTCCTCTTCCTCTAATAGGGCTAGATATTTTGCTTTCTTTTGATTACAATAACATAATATCTAGATATTTGATTTAATTAACTTAATATCTAATTAATTACCTTATTATAATGATAAAACCCGAGTCAATTCCGTAACAACAATTTCAAAACCCGACTCATTATTTTCCTCTATATTACACGGCACACACCACCACATTACTCACCACTTATCTTTTCATTTTACACTAAATCAACTTAATACCTTTTTAATACTTTCTTTAATATAATCAAAATCGTTCTTGGTGTTCTTGAGCGTTCTTCATCGTTCTTGAGCAAAATCGTCACAAAACATTCGTTACTTGTTCAAATCCGTCCTAACTTATATTTCTAGAATCTCCTCTTCGCTCTCCATCTTCAAGTACGGTTTATTTTCAATTCCGGCAAAATCGTTTTCAACACTTTAATTATGGAAAATCAAGTTTTTAATTCTAATAATGTTTTTCTTGTCATTTCTTATAGGGGAAGATTTTGAAGACGAGTTTGGTGACTCGTATATTTTAGGAGAAGATTAGAAGACGGGTTTCTTATTTTTATTTACTTCTTATTTTGGTGCTAATTGATTTTGCTAGCTAAGGTAACAATTCCGATTTACTCGACGAAATAATGTCACATATCTTTTGTTTTTGGTTCATCTTTTGTTTTAGTTCATATTATTGTTACTTATGATTTTTTTATAGTAACATGATAAGTAGTATGATTTAGATGTTGTATGGAATTTTAAATATGTTAGTGTTCTTGACATATTTGTATGATTTATTTATAACCATGATTTTTGTATGAATGATGGTTGAATTGGATGTTAAAATGGTTGTTGATTTATTAAAACATGTTAGAAATAATTTGGTGTGACTAGTGGTGGTGGCCGAATAAGTTGGCCGGAAAAACCATCCCAAACCGGCCGGTTCAGGCCCGGTTCAGGCCGGTCCAGCCCGATCTGGATTTGGTCCGGGGATGGTCCTTGGGTGTTGGGTCGATAATTGATTGTTTTGTTGTTGTTTTAAATATGTTAAGCATGCGGGAAAATATTAAGAAACGGTTTTAGAAATTTTAAACCAAAACAGCCCAAATCAGCCGTGGGCCCAGTCCAGGCCCATGTTTGGTCTCGGCCCAAATCAGCCCGTGGGTCCCTTCCTTGGTCTTGTGACGGTTTTTGAGTTATTGCCATTTTATCGTGTTTTGTAATATTTAGCAAGTGGGAAATGTTAATAAGTAAAATATTTAATTAAAAAGGTTTTTCATAAAAATTTTATTTATCACATGTTAGAAATTATAATACGAGATTATAGTTAAATTTGATATCCTTCAAGTCAAGCGGGTTTTTAGTAAGATTTAATAAATCACATGTTAGAAGTTTTAATAAAATAACATGTAATGAATATGATGATTTTTATGTTCAAGTCTATATGGTAAAGACTCTGTTTCTAGCCGGTTTGACCAAACGGGTTTGGTCAAACTAAGATCTAGTCAGCCCCGTTTTGACTGATGACCCGTCGCGGGACTCGGGTCGGGGATTTGTCTTCAAGTAAGGTTGTATTTAATTAATGAATTAGCCTTAGTAGATATGAGGCGATATGATATTTGATTATGATTTATATGCAATTAGTCACATGTTAGGAAGTTCTTTCCGTGACTGTTTGATTGTATGATCTATGTCGTGTTGACTAAGTACCCATAGAGAATTATGAGTATATGGCGTCTTGACCATTCTAATTCTAAATGAGTAGCTTGGACCATGACATCGATAGGCCGTACTATCTTTAACGAGTATATAGTTCATGGTTAATAGCTTTTGTGTCCCGGCCTGGGGGGCTTATCTCCAAGTCGGGGCATGGCTGCCTAAGAGTTCCACTTTGGGAATGGAGCCAGCTTAAGTACTAGCCAACTCTGTCTAGAGGGTCGCCTAGTAGAGATTCTTGTGTACTGTTTTGTCATGAGACGGGGAATGGAATAGCTGTTGTCGCTAGGTCTGATCAGTCTAGGACTAGGATGTTGTCCTACCTTGTGGTATAGCCTCGAGTTACAGAAGTCTTCTATTGACTGTCCTAGGAACTTATGCCTGTTTGTAGACGTATTGGTCTTTCATGTTTGTATGATTCTATGAATCTTAGAAGGTGAGATGCAAGCCGGCTAAGGTTGATAGAGTTTGGATTAACGTTTGTTAACTGATTCACATGATATTATGTTTGATTAGGGTTTGAGTGTATCATGGCCATGTTAACGGTAACCTCTGAGCTAGCATACCAGCTTCCCTACCTCGTATTATAGATTATTATCAGATTCACATGATAGCTTTCATATGATAGGTTATCTGTTAGCTAATTGTATTCATAACATGAAAAGCATATCGTATATGTTAAAGTGTTGTATTTTCCATATACATCTCTTTTATGTTATTCATGTTTTATTAAACTCTACATTTCGTGGCTGGGAGAACTCGGAGTTACTCCCCACTGACTGTGGCTTCCGTGTTTATATTTAATGCGGTTGGCAGGTTTGTGATGCATACTTGGGTACATTGACGAGCTAGCGAGTGAAGTATTACCTTTGACCTATATTCGGTTCTTAGGATTGTATATTATATTATACACTCTTTTATTTCTGTATTTTATACGGGAGATATGTCTCCCGTTTTAGATACTTCTTATGTATAATATTATTTCTTTTTGTTATGAACCTTTTTGTTTAAGACACCTTTGTTATGATGAATATATTTAATAGTAGGTTCCGGTTTTAAAATTTACCGATTTTCACTAAAGTGAACCTATTAGAAACTTATTCTCATCTTTTACTTAGTTAAATTATTTTTTTTCTTTCCGAAAATTTGAGGGTGTCACAGTTGGTATCAGAGCATTTTTGCTCCTGACGCACGTTTGTGTACCCTTGCATAATAACTTGACCTTAATAAAATAATAAACCGTGAGATAGAAGGGTAAGATGGGTAGATTAGGATTTATGTTGTAGTCTCTTTGTTCTTGCTAAATGATAAGTACTAATCTGTGTTTTCTTTTGCAAGATGCCTCCGCGAATTGACAACACGATCTTAGCAGCTCTTACTGTTATTATTCAGAACCAGCAAAATCAGCAAAATCAGCAAGCAAATCCTATTCCTAATCCTATTCCCGACCGTGATAGACACGGAAGTTGTTCATGGGTTGCTTCACAACTATCTAGGAGCCAAGCAAAAACCTATGGTGGTGAGGTAGATCCCATTCAGCTTTCGGGGTGGTTACGTGAAATGGAGAAAAACTTTTCTCTGTATGATGTCCTTGAAGAGGATAAGGTCCGTCTGGCTTCCCACTTCTTAGTGAAGGAAGCTGATCAGTGGTGGTCACTTACTGGCCCTACTTCCAAGTTGGAACCCGATTTTGGGTGGACTCGTTTCCGTGAACTATTGGAGGCGAGGTTCTACCCGGATGAATTGAGACAGCAAAAACTGAAAGAATTCATGGACTTCAAACAAGGAGTTCTCTCAGTTCAGAAGTTCACAACTAAGTTCAACGAGTTGGCTCATTATGCCACTCGGCTTATTTCAAGGGAGGAAGACAAGGCCTTCTTTTACCTAGGAAAGCTTTCTCCTCAGGTGAAGGGCAAGATCAGTAGGAGTGCTACTTCTTTTGTCTCTATCTACAATGATGCCATTTGGGCAGAGAGTTCTATTCGGGAGATTGCCGACGAGGCTCGTTGCTCGTATGTTGCGCCTAATTCTTATGGCAAGAGACCATTATATCCTACGTCTCGACCTTCCTTTTCCTCCTCTTTCTCAAACAAGAGGAGGAATTTTCAGAGGGGACAAGCAACTCGAAGTAACAGTCAATTCGTCCCGAGCAACAACAACGATCTTCAGGGTCGTATCTGTTTTAGGTGCAAGATGCCTAGGCATCCCGGTATGGGCTGTTTCAACCAGCCAATTGTGTGCTAAGCTTGTCAGGAACCGGGACACCAGGCTAATGTATGTCCTGATAGGAAGAAGATAGCTTCTACACCAGCTAATTCTGGGAGACCGAAGGGTCGAATTTTCATCATGAGCCGCGCTGAGGCCGATGCTCAACCAGACATTGTGACTGGTATGTTTTCGATTTATGAAATACCGTGTTTAATTTTATACGGGAACTTCTTTGTCTTTTATTTCGATGAGACTATCCGATAAATTACCTCTCAAAGCTTCAATTGGAGAAAGTACTCCTATATCTTTACCGTCCGGAGATGTGTTTTCATGCTCTTATCTTCATTCGGACGTTCCTATATCAATAAACGGATCTACTTTTCTGGCTAATCTCTTTCTTTCTTCCCTCTTTCTATTCGATTTATTCTTTCGAATATTCCGTTCCTTATATCGAGTGTCATCTCTTATAAATAAATTATTAGAAGCTTTAGTTAGAAATTTTAGGCATAGATAGTAGAATTATTACCTTTACTATAGAATTTTTGAACTAAAAGCATTTGGAAATGTTTGAGGATTTCAAGTATTTTACCGTCAAGGAGTGTTGAGACTCGTTATTGGAGACGTTCGATTACTAGTTTTCTCATTTATTGATGCGAAAATGTATCTTTTGAGTCTTTGACTTGGGACGTCGATGTTCTTAAACTGCAGATGAGAACCGTCCGCCCCATTGATAAGACCCTGTATTTTATTACAAATATATTTTTAAAAGTTTTGAAATAGACCTACATATATGGCATATTCCTTCTTCTAAGTTTCGAGGACGAAACTTTTTAAAAGGAGGGGTGATTGTAACAACCCGAAAAGTACACTATTTTTCTAGGGAAAATATTTTACGGATACTTTTCAACAGATTTAAGTTTTAATTTAGAATTTATTGTTTCGAGTCGAATTTGGAATTTCCGGGTTCGTATTTGGAATTTCCGCGAGATTCCATGAGAATCCCGTTTTTAAGTCGTCTTTGACTTTTCTTGATTATTAAGTCGTCTTTGACTTTTCTTGACTTTTAAGTCGTCTTTGACTTTTCTTGACTTTTGAGTCATCTTTGACTTTTCTTGACTTTTGAGTCGTCTTTGACTTTTCTTGACTTTTAAGTCGACTTTGACTTTCGTTGACTTTTCCGACTCACCCCGTAATTTGAAAGACCGAAATTATATTTGAAAAATAATAAATATAATTTATTTTATTAAGATTTATTTGAATTTATGATAATTTAATATAATTATTTTGAATTTATTCGGAATTTAAGAGAAGGTTTTACGGTTTAACCCCGAACGTCATTTAACTATTCCCGAGTCATCTTAAATCCCGAAACAAACCCGAAACCCGACTTTGGCATGAGTCACACGCCCCATGTCATCTTTTTCCACTCACTTTAGATCTTTTAATTCTTTCGATTAAACTAATACGAATATCTAACCTATTTGTAACTTTATCGATCCATCAGCTTAAATTACGCAAAACGCTTAAAAACAGACCCGATTTCTCTCCATTTCACACAGCTCTCCTCTCCCTCATAGGACTAGATATTTTCTTTCTTTTCATTACAATAACATAATATCTAATTAATACCTAGATATTTGATTAAACTATTATAAAACCTAATAATATCTAATTAATTACCTTAATATAATTATAAAACCCGAGTCAATCCCGTAACAACAATTTCAAAACCTGACTCCATAATTCTTCTATATTTACACAGCCCACTCCACTCTTACTCACTAACTATCTTTTCATTTTACAATAAATCGACTTAATATCTAATTAATACCTTCTTTAATATAATCATCATCGTTCTTCATCGTTCTTCATCGTTCTTGAGCAAAATCGTCACAAAACCTTCGTTACTTGTTCAAATCCGTCCTAACTTATATTTCTAGAGTCTCCTCTTCGCTCTTCATCTTCAAGTACGGTTTATTTTCGATTCCGACAAAATCGTTTTCAACACTTTAATTATGGAAAATCAAGTTTTAATTCTAACAATATTATTCTTGTCATTTCTTATAGGAGAAGATTTTGAAGACGAGTTTGGTGACTCGTATATTTTGGGAGAAGATTAGTAGACGGGTTTATTTTAGTTCTTATTTAGGTGCTACTTGATTTTGTGCTAGCTAAGGTAACGATTCCGAGTTACTCGACGAAGTAATGTTACATACCTTTTGTTTTTGTTCATATTATTGTTATTTATGATTTTTGGTAATAACATGATAAGTAGTAATGATTTTTATGTTGTATGGAATTTTTAACATGTTTAGTGTTCTTGACATATTTGGATGATTTATTTATAACCATGATTTTTGTATGGATGATGGTTAAATTTGTTGTTAAAATGGTTGTTTGATAATTAAAACATGTTGGAAATAATTTGGTGTTTGTTGTTGTTGGAACCGTGTATGGTGGCTGGAAAAACCAGCCCAAACCAGCCCAAACCAGGCCGGTTCAGGCCGGTTCAGGCCCGGTCCAGGCCGGTCTGGATTGGTCCATGGTTGGTCCTTGGGGGTTGTGTCGATACTTGATTGTTTTGTTGTTGTTTTGACGGGTTTTAAATATGTTAAGCATGCGGGAAATATTAAGAAACGGTTCTTAGAAATGATGAACAAAACCGGTCCAAAAATGAACCGTGGGTCCCCTTGGACTTGTGACGGTTTTTGGAGTATTGTTATTTTATCGTGTTTTGTAATATTTAGCAAGTGGGAAATTTTAATAAGTAAATTATTTAATTAAAAGGTTTTCAATATATTATTATTTCTCACATGTTAGAAATTCTAATACAAGATTGTAGTTTAATTTGATATCCTTTAAGTCAAGCGGGTTTTCGTATGAATTAATAATTCACATGTTAGGAATTGAATGAAATAGCATGAAATGAATGTGATATTCCTATGTTCAAGCCTCGATGGCTAAGACTCTGTTTCTAGCCGGTTTGACCAAACGGGTTTGGTCAAACTACGATCTAGTCAGCCCCGTTTTGACTGATGACC
>JAIUZE010029393.1:0-11991 GCA_022085475.1 Heliosperma pusillum | reverse complement strand
GTGTAAGAGTTTACACATACTTCAGTTTCCAAACTGATCACAGTGATTTGAAATCACGTACTGGCTGTGTTTCATAGAAGATTTATCTGTTGGAAGAGTTCCAAACAGAAAATACTATTGGAAAGGTTCCAAGTAGGAGTGACATTTTCATATATAAATGTCATGTATCCGCTGGAAGTGTTCCAGGGCATTTAATCATTGCGGATTAACAACGTACAATGGAGTAAGTCCTTGCTTCATATGATATCATTGAAAGATATGGTAGCGTGTGGATTCGACAGTATTGGAGGGACTAGAATAGTTCATATAGGCTGTATATCCTATCCCATTATAAACTGGTAAACAGTGGGAGCTACCTTTAGGCCAAGAGTCCTGTCTAGATTCAAACCTAAGAACACGTACGTCAGAAAGTTTTATGTAAAAGAGATTACGTAGACAAAGAGAAATAGCCATCAGAACGATAGGAAAGATGCAAGTATTGCTAATCCATTAGCCATGCTTTTTGCAGGCTGAACATGATAGTCATGTCATTTCAATGGGGATTGAAATATGTACCTGAATTGCTAAAGATTATAAGATATGAAATTATTGATAGCGTATCAATTTTTCCAAATATTTGATAATCGCATTCATTTTTAGAGTTTCATTAAAAACTCCTTTATTTAGTTTGACTAAATTTTAATACTTTGTTTATCCGAATTGGTTGAAAGAAAGGTTGAACCCAATTCAAGTGAACAGGATGAACTTAGTGTTTTGTCCCTAGTCATTCATTTGAGGTGACGTCTCGAATGACTATATTGTGAAGTCGAATCGATGGTTGGTTCACACACTGGGGTCATGTAGCTGACTGGCGTTTACAACATCGACAGACTGTATGACACTCTGTCGGACAGTGACATTGTAGAGACCCTTAAATCAATTATTTGATGCCTGGTCGTGGCAGGGTCTTCTATCTTATTCCTATAAGTCGATTCTTTTGACTGGCGACCGGCTATCTGAGTCGGTGCAGTTTCCGATTGGTTTTGGTTGATGTTCTAGGTCGTGCCGTAAAAGGAGGCCGATGGACTTCTTCTGGATCATGGTGATCTGCATTATACATAGTAGATGGATCAACAGGAATTGTCCACCCACGTTGGGTAAAAACATCTTTAGGCCACTCGAGGAGAAGTTACTGTAAATGCGTGGCCACGCTCGGAAAGAGATCTATGGTAGATTTTCCGGTCAGACAGTTACTCTCCCTATCGAGAAAACCACTCTAGATATTGTCAATCGCAAGTGCGACCTGAAAGACACCTTGCGTTGAGTGGGAGATGTGATAAAGAGACAAGAGAATCGGTGACGCACACTTGTGTCAGACAAGTGGGAGATTGTTGGAGTAGGTGTCCTCCACAAAGTGCGCCACATAATAAATCTTATTATGGAATATAATTGGGATAATTATTGACTATATATATGATTAGTCAGTTGATTAACGTAAATCAATAACGGTTGGCTGACTAGAGTTTGACGTTATTGTCGTTTGACGGCGGTGATCAACTGATCCCTTTCGGTCACACCTAAAGGATGAAATCCAAATAGTAACTAATTATTTGTATACGATACAGTCAATTAGTACATTACATATATTCGATATGTACGAGAGTTAATTATTAGAAATTGAGTTAAGAACTCAAATTCGATTAAGCTTATTTTTCAATTATGCGATAATTGACTAATAAATTTATATCTTATTTTAATACGATTAAATAAGATTTAACTTAGTAATTAATCGTTAAATTACTAAATTAGTTGAGGTTTTGAGATAGAGGTAATTAGTTAATTATATTTACAAGGAGTTGTAAAATAAATTAACTAAGCATTGTGGGACCCATTATATATTGATATAATGGTAAAATATTACTTAAAATGTTAAGTACATATTATTTATTTAATTGAGTCATATAATTGTTATATGATCAAATTAACACTTAATTATACAAGATAATTAACCATATGATCAATAAGTATTTGTGAGACAAATATCAAAAATCAAAAATCAAAATGGACCTAACTAGGCCAAGAGGGCCGGTTTTGAAGTAGTTACAAGGGTGATGATTTTTGTTCATGTTTACACTCCTTAGTTACCTTTTTGAAGGTGACATAACAAGTTGAATATAATCATCATCCTTTCTACAACACTCCACTCTAATGCATGTGACCAAAATTGAACAAAAAATAGTCCAAAAGTGGACTAAATCATCCGGCCAAATGGCCTTTAAAATGGGCATTGGTGTTCATTTTTACTTACTTGTTTTTGTTCAATTGTCATACTTCTTTCTAAAATCCTTCTTCTCACTAAAACTCTCATATACTAATATTTACTAAGTATTACTAGTGTAGTAATATAGTCATAATATTAGTAGTATTATATCTATCTTATTATCTAGTTAATAATAAGGGTAGATTATTTGGGTTAATCTTGGTGCAACTTGAAAGAGGTCTTCTAGTTTGGAGATTTCATGTGTTCATCCATATTTATAGCTCAAGAACAACAAGAAGGAGTTCTTGTTGTGCCCATATAATTTCCATATCAATGTGAGGAAATTTCTTCTTTTATATAAATGTCTTTATATTTGCATGCATGTTACATAGATCATTAAATACTAAATTAACAAGTAATTTAGCAATTAATTAGAAGAGTCTAATTAAGGTCTATGGACTTTCAGGTGCATCTATACCCGGCTTCATCTAGGTGTGTGTAGTTTCTCCTCTTGGTGTGCGTTGCATTAAAAGACACAAGTATGTCATTTGTTACTTCTTCCTAGACATATTATGATAGTTTGCACATGAAGACTTGTTGTTATGATTTCTCACATGCATCACCTATATTGAGCCTTTTCTCACTATATGCTACCCCATATTTGTTTCTAGCTACATTCCAAATTGCCTACCTTGTTGAGCTAATAATCATCTTGGTGAGTTTAGGGTGCTCTTATCATGGGATTTGTCTTATATTATACTCCCTCCTAGTCACTCATTTCTTCCCCTTTCCCTTTTACACAAAAAATAAGGAAATGAATTTGGACCACACAAAACACACTAACCCACATACAAATGAATTTAGACCACACAAAACACACAACCCCACATCCAAAAAGGGAAAGAGGGAAGAAAACCCGACTTACCCAATAAGGAAAGAGGGAAGAAATGACCGACTAGAAGGGAGTAGTATTGTTGATGATGTGAAGTTGACACGATTACTGATTCCCGTTGTGGTTTTGGAAAATGAAGAAAGAAAAGAATTGAAAAGAAATGTTAGAAAAAGAAAAGAAAGAAGTTTGAAAAATGAAAAAGAAAAATGAAAACGAAAGATAAAAAGAAAAGTAGAAAGAAGAAAAAGAGATGAGAATGATACTTCCATATGTATGAAGTAATTGAGTTGGGAAGTTCATTTTTGTGTTGTAAAATTATTAATTTGAGCCATATGCTGCTTTGGTACAATGGGCTATTGCTATGGGATTGGTTTTGGGTTATTTGAGCACTCTTTGCTTATTTGGATGGTTGTTATCTTGACCTTTAACTCCACATATCCAAACTTGTTTGTCAACCTTATACCCATTACCTCTAGCCTCTTTTGTCTCTTAACTTGGCTTCTTTGTGTGAATTCTTATTTAGCATTGTCATAAGGGATTTGGAATGTTTACCATACTAGATTGTGGGCGCATTCCCTTGAGTCATAGATAGGATAGTGTCATTCACATATATTTGCCATATTCATTTCATGAGTGTAAGTGTAATCCCGTGAGAAGTCCAATGTCATTTAAAGATCATGCAATAGTTGAAGTGTCAATGTGAAGTCCTTAATACCACGCCGTCGTGTAAATCTCATCCATGTATTGCATTTTCCCTATGCCCAAGTTGTTTCGGGATTTGATTCATTGTACTTTAAAGCTACTAGTCGGGAATTGCATTTGGATGAGATGATTATTACTTTCACCCTTGTCCTTGTCATACATTATATTGTGTGCTTGCTTGAGGAAAAGCAAGGGTTTACCTTGGGGGAGTTTGATGAGTCCAATTTATATATAGTTTAACTCCCTAGTTTAGCTCGGTTTATTTGATTATTAGACTTTATTTAGTATATTTGTGAGCTAATTACGTGTTCTAGGTGTATTGCTTGTCTTTGTTACATTTTGTAGGAATCTAAGCTTTTAGAGGCTTTTTCCTAACACAATAGCAAGCACCAAAGTCCAACAAACTAATGGAAACAAAACGGACCATGGAAGGTTAGAATGGAGAATGACAAGCCAAGCATGAAGATTTGTGAAATGAATTGAAATGCAAATGAGAAACCAAAAATGAAGCCCAATGCAAGGAGCCTACAACTCAACATAGGATGCTCCTTTGAATGCTCAAGGAATCCCAAAACTATGCAATTAACCGGAGAAGTAAGGTACTTAAAGGCATAACTTAGGATTCCTAAAGCATTAAATAGAGCAATTAAGCAAATATAGCCGGGTTACTGAAACCCCGATCGGGGTTTCCATTCCCCGATCGGGGTTTGGCCTCTGTGAATGCATACGTTTCAAGTCCCTCTCCTTATATAAAGGAGAGAAACCTCGACACTTAGAGGCATCTTTTTTCTCGTCTTGTACATCATTCTACACTCTAAAAACACTCTTTTACATAATGTCATTAGTCATTTTATTAGGTTTAGAATAGTTTAGTTTCCGTTAGTTGTTACATTTAAGTAATTCAAATTATATTACAAGTTCATTTGCAATTTATTTGGTTCCATTGTGTTCTTCAATTCCAAGTTTTATTTCCTTTATTGAGGTAATTCTATTTCTTGTATTGTTTTGTTATTTCCTTTGTCATTTCCATTATTAGTTAGTTATCATGTTTACTTTATCATTTGTTATTAGATTAGTTATCATTATGAAAGAGTAGTTACTTTGTCTAGGGTATTAGGGAAGCCATGCATAAATAATATTTGCTATTGTTGAAATGAGATGTTGTGATATCAAATAGTTGTTCATATCACATGCTTGCATTGTATTGTTAGTCTTTGATTATTGATCACAATCCTTGATTAAATTCGTTAATTCTTTCTATAAGTCGAGAGGCATGGAATTGAATTAGACTAAGCATGTGTTAGTAGATCGACCTAGACAAAGCGAGAGTTCGTTAGGACCCGATCTATGGTTGACACTAATATCGAGAGGTGGGTGTCTTTAGCCTAAACAATTATCGTTATTATCAATTTCCTAGTTTGACTTGAGCATTTACATAATTTGCATGTGTGACCCGACCTCCCTAGACTCTGCCTTTATTATTATTGTTGTTTCATAAACCCAACCAAAGCAATTGATAACCGATTTTGATAGAATTCACCCCATAACAACTTGTATAGTAACTCCCGTCTCCTTGTGTTCGACCCCTATTACTACATTCATTTGTGTCTAGGGTATTTATCTTTGATTAGGTGTGCGATAACCTATCACCCACAAAATTTGGTGGCAACTCCACAAATGCGCATTTCTACGCTTGTCCCTCTTTTCTCCATCTGTGGTTCCCCGTGCGAAACCACGGTTTGGAAAGGATAGTGAATTCGTGTATCACAGTTTGGCGACTCCGCTGAGGATAATACACTTACGTGTTACCCTGGGTGAAACTTGAACAAGGTTAGGGAATAGTATGTTGGAGACAGTATTCGGTTTTCATTAATCGACCTTCTTAGGTCATTTTATTTCGGCCTTCCTAGGCCTAACCCAACCCTTTCGACCAATCGTCCTGTCTGGACGGTCCAAATTCTTATCTGGTCCTAAGGATGGATAATAATTGACGTCAACCATACCACAATGTGTACACATGTTAGCACCAAGAGCTTTCAATATTCTGGCGAATTGACTAGGAGTCAGCCTTACTCATGTTTGGCGCGGACCTCTCCACTGACCTTGAGTTTGATTGCTTGGTATGGCAACCTACCTTTTAAGCCAAAAACATTTTAAATGCACTCAACATGCCGTCATAGTGCCTTTATAAATGTGTATAACCCTTACGTGATCACTATTTTGTAAGTAAAACCATGACGAACTTTTCAAAATCAAAATCTTTTTTAAAACTATAAAGCATTTTCAAAGGTGGCCTAAAGTAGCGCGAAATGAGCCGAAACTCTGTCCAAATATTTAGTCAAAATCATTTCTCCACTTCCAGTCAACATTCCTACAACCATACTACGGTTGTCTAGGACAAACATTTCTAAATCGGTCATTTTCATAACTTATTTAAACACAGTGGCACACTCCCACTTCACAAGTCGAGTCTTTTCGAGTAAATGTGCTAGATTGGTCGATCGTGTTTTGATTCGTCGTCCGTCTCTTGCCTAATTTTCAAGACGCCTGGAACTAGTCAAACAAGTGTTTATCATCCATAGCCAAATGGTAATGATCAAATCCTAGGTACGATCCTCCGTCTCCAAACAAGTCAAGACCAAGCCTATGCTCGCCTCAATGCCCTTGAAAGTCGAATTGTTGTCGTAGAAACTAGGTTGCCTTTCGCAGACATTCCTGACCCTAGTGTACACAATAACATTCCACTCATCGTGGGACAACCAGAAGTCAATACCCCACCAGGTCTTACTGGAGCGGAATAACGACTCCATTACATGGAAGAGCAACTAATGTACCTCAAGGGAGATTACATCTATAGGGAGAATAATTGCAAATATGAGGCTATGAATGCCCAGCTGCCAACCAACTTCAATATGACTGAAATCCCAAAACTCAAGGGGTATGAGAACCCTTTCAATCACATCCGTGCTTTCAAATATTATATGTCTATCAAAGGCATCAAACCAGAGATGTTCATCAGGATCTTTCCTTCATCTCTCGACTCCATTTCCAAGCAATGGTTATATTCTCTAGATCACAAGAAGATTGCAACTTTGGATGATGCTGCATTTGAATTCGCCAAACAATACGCAGACAATGGTGAGATTCAAGTTAACATGCGTACTCTAGAGGTTCTTACTCAAAATGAGAAGGAAGGTTTCACCGAGTTCCAAAGCAGGTGGAGGAAGACTAGTACACAACTGGTCGAACGTCCAGATGAAGCCACTCTTGTGGTAAAGTTCGTGTACAATCTAAGACCCATTTATGCAAACCACCTAAGATACCAAAACATAAAGTCTTTTAAATACTTAACTGTGATAGGGACCATAATCGAAGACGACATCCGAAAGGGACTCTTCTCTAAAACGGTAGATCGCGGGTATCAAGGCTCAACGAGTCGTTCTTATGGCTCCACTAAGAAGACCGATGACGTCAATCTTTTTTAATCTCCCAGAAAGAACAACCCTCAAAGGAAGTTCACAAACATCGGCGACACATACTCCACTGCCTTGAAAAGATTTACTCAACAAGGAAAACTCCAGCGTATAGGACCTACACCTGATCCGGAAAAGAAGAGTAAGTTATGGGATGAGAACTCTTACTGTGAGTATCATAGACGCAAGGGACAAGACACATAGAAATGCTTCAAATTGAAGCATGTTCTTCATGATATGATTGAGGATGGTCGTCTACCCATACCCCCAGGAGGCAAACCCAACAACACTAAGAATCCACCAATTTTCCTACCATCAATGACTTTATCGTATGGGCTAGAAATGTGAGTGGACAGGTTTCAGAGCTTGAAACTATCGTGACATCCCTGCGCGTTCCGGGCACCACACCCTTAGAAGGCGCACCACGAGTTCCAGTCCTATCCCAAGAATCTACAATGCAAGAGGTGATCACAACATGTGACAACCTGGTTGAATGAGTCATCGCTTTAGAAGATGAAACCATCAGTTTGAAAGAACTCAATACCGTCAACGGAATATAGGCCAAAGGCGATGAGAATGAGTACCTCACAAAACATTCTCAAACTCAAAATAGCGAAGATCAAGATATAGACTATCTTACTCGATCAAGATGTCCTTATCAAAGTGTCCCTCAGAACAGTCCTACTATTAATGGTCCATTTACTAATACCACTTTTGTCACCCCAAATGATGGCGAGGGTACATATACTGACCATCTATTAAAGCAGCTATAGAAGACAAAGGCTGATCTTTCAGTCTGGCAATTAGTTGCAAGTTCCTTTCCCCATCGCCAGGCCCTACTACAAGTATTGGCAAAGCTAAATATAGCACACGACTCGACACCTGATGATGTGGTCAACTTGGTCTTCCAAGATTCACTCAAACTTAGTAACCCAGTTACTTTTTCAGATGAAGACTTGCCTCCTTTCGGGGCTAGTCACAACCTTGCTCTGTATATCACAATCACGTGCCTAAAAAAGAATATACCAATGACTTTGGTAGATGATGGCTCCGCAGTCAATGTCATACCACTGGAGACAGCACGTAAGTTGGGCATAAAAGAATCAGATTGGACTCCTACCAACCAAGGTGTTCGAGCATATGACGGGGCACTACGTAAAGTAGTAGGGCTAGTCAACCTTACCATAGCCACTGGGACAATCGAGCGAAAGGTTAATTTCCAGATTATGGACATTAAAGCATCCTTTAACATACTTCTGGGAAGGCCATGGATTTATGCTTCTTCTTTGAGATATTTGATATCTTCATTCAAAAGGCTTCCCTTTTTTTCTATCTCAAGTTTCCCTTTTACTCGTTGGATCTCAATTTAAGGTTCATCACATAAATTAGCCCCAAATTTCATGAACCCTAATTACAAATTCGTTACCAAATTATATGGGTAGAAAAGATAGAGAAAATAGAAAAGACGGTGAAGATGGTGAAATGTAAAAGTGAGAGATTGAGCTGAAATGGTGAAGGAGTTAGAAGAATAAGATAGACATGTAAAAATTATACGATAGACATGTGAAAAAAGAATAGGGGTTGAAGGGAAATTCAAAAAGTTGGCAGAATATTTCATTTTTTTTTTCGGAACTCACTTAAGGTATTAAAATATGTCAGAATGCTAGTTTAAAGTATTAAGTTTTGAATTTGTTTTGATGAGGCATTAAATTTTAAAAAGTGTAACATTAAAGGGTGTTTTCAACAATTGATCTTAAAAAAAACTCTATCATTAGAGTATAAAATCTCATATTATTTACACATACTTGGTGTATTTCTTAGTATGTTGTTTGTCCCACGTTGAAAAATAATGTTGGTTTGGTAAATATACTACTTATAAATAGTAGAATTGTCCCACGTCGGACAATTGCCAAAAGGTGGGGTGATCGTATGATTACAAATAGGAGTAATCCTTGGAACTTAGATATCAACCATCAACCGAAAATTTTTGAGTTTCTTAACTCTTAAGTATTGTCTTAGATAACTTTTATGAGTTTGTATTATTGTTTCCACAATAGGGAAATTTATTATTATTTTTCTCGCATAATCAGTAAACGGGTGGTAATAATATACAAATATTAATCACTGTTTTTATTTTTTTCCATTTGGTGAGCTTAATCATTGTTTTTAGATAACTAATATATCATTAGTACTATATTCACCTATAAAATTCTTTTTTGTTTTACTTAGAATTTTGGTAAAACTATAATCAATGTTTATCCGCCAAAGTTTACATTTATTTTACACTCTCATTGTCCTACTCGATCATTTATTTACCTTTGATTAAAATACTCCTTACAATGAATAAAAAAGGTAAACAAATAATTGAGACAGTGAGAGTACTAGGTATGGACAAATGTGAAATATAAATGTAATTCATTCTCTTATATCGAAAATTATAAAATATTATGATTATTGTTTAACTTTGAATTATAAAGACCGGAAGAGTTTCATATTCACATGTTATTATGTGCCAAATGAGCCACTAGAAATTTCGAAGTACAAGTTTAGGAGAATGCAAATCGGACATTGACATTAGATCTATAATATATACTTAAAAATAATTTAAACCTAAAAACTCTTTGAAATATTAAAAATATAAAGTTATATGAGGTCATGGGTATATTCATCATAACTAGACATATTCATTTTATAAAGTGAATTTTGGAACACCTATCTAATAATATATATTTATAACAATGTCTTTAAATAATCAAGTTTATTAACCCGTGCATCATACGGACATTCAAACTAGTTTACATTAAACAAGGCATAAAATGGGGGTATAAGTCTTGAATAATGAAATTCAGATCTAAAATAATGTCAACAAATCGCAATATAGTATTTGATCCCCCTTATAAGAAATGGTTACGTTTCTCTAACCCGACTAACCACCCGATCAACTACATATGGATACTTCTCCTCCACAACATCCCTCCTTCCCAAGTGGCTTCCTCAACATTATAGTTAGACCATAATACTTTCATTAAACACGGCTCCCCACTCCTTCTTTTCCTCACATTTCGATCAAAGATCACATTTTTTACCTCTTCATATGATAAGGTCTCATCCAATTGAATGGTCTCATACTAAATCACATGTGACAGATCGCTCAAACACTTCCTCATATGTTATACATCAAAAATATTTTGTACGTTATCAAGAGCCGGTGAAAACTTAAATGGTAAGCCACTTCGCCAAGTCTATCAAGGATCGATCTCATAAGGCCTTATGAGTTTTTGGCTTAACTCACCCCGTTACCCAAATCTCACCACTTCTTTCACAGGAGATAATATTGCATACGTGAAACTCAACATCCCTTTTATGCAAGTCTGCATAACGCTTCTGCCGGTCTTGTGTCGCCTTCGTTTTTTGACATATCATTTGCACATGAGTTATCATGTTTATACGATCTTATCATCACTGACTTAATAATATTATCCCATCAAACCCGACTTTTACATTTCCTCCCGTACAAAGCTTCAAAGATGTCATCTTAATACTAGCATGATAATTGTCACTATAGGAGCACTTCAATCAAACCAGTCTATCCTCAGAAGAACCATGAAACTCTAAAGGACCAGTCTATCCTCAGAAGAACCATGAAACTCTACAAGAGGCCAGGTGCTCTCAACATGTCCTCTAAAGTCTGAATTGTCCTCTCTATTTGCCATCTTTAGATGTGAGGAACGATATTCCTATCGTAAATTAGTGGCCAATGAATTTTACAACTCCTTTCAAAGTCTCAAAATAAACCCAAAACAATCACGGCAGGACATTATATCTTTATGCACCCCACATAGCTTTAGAACATTTCTCCTATAATCATTTTCCAACACCACCAACCCCGTGTTTCCTTCATAGGGATAAAGTGAGCCACACCTCAGTACAGTGATCCACAATTAAACAATTTTATTTTTCCCCTGGAAGTTCACGACAAACCCACAATGAAGGTCTTTAAAATTGATTCTCATTTTCACTGCGGAACCTTTGAAGGTTTCACCTTACCATGTGGATTCAAATGCCCATTCTTAACTTTCTCACATAACAAACATTAAGCCACAACATTATCAACCTCATTCTTCAAACCTGACCACCTGAAGGGGTTCTTGAAATACTTATAAAGTTTGTCTCCTCGTGGATGCACAGAATAAAGATTATTGTGACCCTCAAACAAATTTTTCTTCTTAAGCTCCTCATATTTTGGAATACACCAATACTCCTCAACCGAGCACTACAATATCGATGAACAGTAAACTTGTATATTTCACGTCTTTCAATACTAGCTCATCGTTCTTGTATCTTAAGGTCCGCGAATTGTAACACCCCAGCCCAAACCCTAGGTCTGGAGCGGTCACTCATGGTAGCTCGTCGAATCTTTTCAAAGGTACCTCCACACATGGAGTATTACACCAGTTGCTTCTCCTTTATCTCATCGTACAGTTTAGATAGACTGCCAAGCCTCTCATAGCTATCACCTTGATTAACACTAACACCATCTTTCTCACTTCATCCCTCAATTGAATCTTAGTCATTGTAGTACATATGGCACGTGTCGATTTCCAACACAACGTGTTAGCTACTACATTCGATCTTCCCTTATGATAGACAATCTTCATATCGTTGTCTCCAAGTAAATCTAACCA
>JAIUZE010029392.1:0-16784 GCA_022085475.1 Heliosperma pusillum | reverse complement strand
AGGGCTTGTGCACTCGACTTCCAATCTAGTTGGGAAAAGAGTCTACCGTTTGTGGAGTTTTCTTACAACAATAGTTATCATGCATCGATCAAGATGGCTCCTTATGAAGCTCATTATGGAAGAAAATGTCGAAGTCCTATATGTTGGAATCAATTGAGTGATGTTCGTGACTTAGGCCCTGATGTTCTTGTTGAGACTATTGATCATGTGAAGGTCATTCGTGATAGAATGAAAGCTGCTCAAGATCGACAAAAATCTTATGTCGATATCCGAAGAAGACCGTTAGAATTTGAAGTTGGAGATAAAGTGTTCTTGAAAGTATCTCCGATGAAGGGTGTTAAAAGGTTTGGTGTAAAGGGTAAATTGAGCCCGAAATACATTGGACCCTTTGATATTGTGAAAAGGATTGGTGCCGTAGCTTACAAGTTGGACTTGCCCCCGAATTTGAAGAAAGTTCATGATGTCTTCCATGTTTCTCAATTGAGAAAGTACGTTAGTGATCCAAGCCATGTCTTTCAAGCGGAAATGCCCGAGCTTGAACCGAATTTGTCCTTTGAAGAGAAGCCAATCCGCATTCTAGATCGCAAGGATAAGAAGTTGAGAAGTAAAGTGGTGCCTTTAGTGAAAATTTTGTGGAGATGTGCTAATGTCGAAGAAGAGACGTGGGAAACGGAAGCTTCTATGCGTAGGAAATATCCGAGCCTATTCGATTAAGGTATCTTTCTTTTGCTCAAGTTTCGAGGGCGAAACGTTTTAAAAGGAGGGGTGATTGTAACACCCGCAAATGTACCCTATTTTTATAGTAAAAATATTATACGGATACTTTTCAGCGAAATTTAGTTTTAGTTTAGAATTAAATTTCCCGTGTCTAATTTAGAATTTCCGAGTTTGTTTTCGGACTTTACGCGAGATTCCGAGTAAGTTACGTCTTAAGACGTTTATGGGATTTTTCCATGAATTTTCCACTTACTCCTTCATACTCCCCTTAAACCCTAAACTCCCTCACATTCAACTTCTCTTCTTCCTCACCAAGTAACCACCCAAAACCCTAACCTCCATATTTGATCAAGCTTATTATCGTCACTACTCCTTCATTTCTCGCTCAAACTCACTAAAGTTCGTCTTAATCTTTCCCTCTCATCGTTCTCTATCTTAATTGGTAATAAAATTACCGTCTTTCTCGCTTTTCAATTTATCCGTCTTTCTAAAAGGTGAATTATATTCATCTTTTGTTATCTAATTGTAGGTGGTGACCTCCAAGACCTCGACAAAGACTACTACCTAGTAGAGGAGGACCTCGACGAGGATTGAAGACGCAAAAAGGTAACTGTGAAGGGTTACTCGATATCATTTACGTGTTTTAAATGTGTTTTCTATGTTAGTAATCGTATTTAGAATAGGATTAGTAATCATAGGAATTGTGTTGTTGATGATGATTGTTGTTTGTTGATGATCGTTGATGATAAGTAATGATTATTGATAGTACATAGTAGTTATTTATGATAATTGAAAATGGATATTGAAGTGTTGTTGTTCTCGGGTGAACTGTTGTTCCCAGCCGGGTGACCGGCCGCCGGTCAGCCAACCGGCTAGGGACGCAGCAGAATAAAAGTTGGTATTTTGATGTTATGTTGTTCCCACCCGGGTGCCCGGCCGCCGGTCCCCCTGACCGGCTGGGAATTCGCTGTATTTTTAATGGATTTTAGTTTTTTTCAAGAGGCGCCAGCCAGGTGCGCGGCCGCCGGCCCACCTGACTGGCTGGCACCCTGCTGGAGTTGTTTTCTTATTCTTTCTTAAATCTTAATTTATAATAGTTCGCATGGTTCGTTTATCCTATAAATTTACGTAATGACTTTAAATTGTCATGTTTAAAATATATGATATTCCTTTCGCTCGTATCGTATGTTTTGTGACGGTTTTTCATATATCCCACTTTGAGTCGGTTTTTACACATGTTATGGTTTGAGCACTATTTGTTATGTGCTTTGTACTCTCATTCCCCTGTCTACCTCCACGTTCGCAAGGCTGGAATGTCGGAACGAGGAGTGTATCCTTACTGCTTAATTGCATGTGTTAGTGGGCATATGACGACGTTGTTGGGAGGCGAACGCTTTGCATTGAACGACCCGGCCATCAAATGTTGTATACTTGCGAGGTGGTGTCATTGCATGTAGCGTACCGCTTGTTATGATGCTTGTGCTTTTTTCCGCCTCTTTCGTGAAGGTTTACCAAATTTGGGGTACTCGGCTTCTATGTATGACCGAGTCTTGGATGGGAAATGTCATCGCATGTGGAATCGGAAATTGTTTATTCTGAGAGTCTGGCCAGGTTTAGCCTAGGACCGTATTATGATCGTCGTCCTACCGGGAGGAAATTAGTCTACATATACAAAATGTTGAATCATGTATGCGTTCAGGGAAATGTAATCTCGTGGATGCGATTTTAATCATACTTGCCATGTACACGGTGCTAGTGCGTGTCATTTACCGTGAGAGATGTTGTCAACGTATTGTACGTTTGAATGGATGATTATATGATTGATTATTTGTGATCGTTGGATGACTTGGCATGGTTTGTTTGTCGAGTCTCAATCTTATCAAACTTATGCCGCTAACGGTGAGATGCAAGCCCTAGTGAGTGTATGATTGCCTTATAGTGTTTTCCCCGAGTCTATCTATAATATGATGGTTACGCTTTTGTACTTCATTTACCGACATCTTTACATATTGAATTGCCTATTTATTCTTCTCGTACTTCACATATGTATTTATATATGCATGCTTCTACTTTCGTATTTCCGTTTAAGTATGTTTATTGTGATATGTCTAGGAGAACCCGAAGTTACTCCCCACTGACTGTGGCGTTCATGTTTTTCATGGATGAACAGGTTGCTTGATTGGATGGATTTTTGCTTATGGTATTTTGGGTTCGGGTGTGAGCTAGCGGGCGTTGGCCTGGTTGAATCACCTCTAGACGTTATTTAGCTAGTTGCTAATGACTTTGATATTTGATAACATTTTGAGAGACTTTGTCTCTTTGTAGTATATTCTACTTTGGTTTGTAATTATTTGACATTCCTCGTATTTTTATCTTAGCATGTAAAAAGTTTTAAAAACACCGTATTTTCCGCTATATAAATCACATGCTTGTTATGTTTTATTTGCGCATTCGCGAGGGTTGTCACACCCACAACTAGACCGCCAAGAGACGGGCGACAAGAACCACCAAGTCACCAACCGCAGCCCAGATCTGAAAAAAAAACAAGGAGAAGAGGATATTGCAGTGTGGTGGAGTGGCGGTGCGACGGGAGGTGCGTCGGCAGATGCGGCAGGAGCATGAGGGCTAGGATGATGGAGGCGGCCGAGGGTGGAGAAGGCGGCCGAGTGAGGAGGGAGGAGTGTGCGGGGAGAGGGCGGCCGAGTGAGGAGGGAGGAGGGCAGGAGAAGACGAAGCCGAATGAGGAGGGAGGAGGCTGAGGGTGGTCGCCGGCGGTGTGGTGTGAGGACGGCGGAGGCTTGGAGATATGGGTGTGGTGCGTGGTGGCTGGCGGTGCGGCAGTCCGCCGAGGGTGGAGGAGGGTGGTTGTGGCTGTGGAGGGCGGGTGGAGGCAGAGTTATTGTAGAGAGATGAGAGGAAGAGAGATAGGGAGGAAGAAAAAGAAGTGAGAATGATTTAGTGATTAGGGTTTGCTGGATTTGGTAGCTATTATATGCAGCCTCATAATTTTGTTTTAATCTTGACCCTTGATTTGTTTGATCCAATGGTATAAATTAGGACTTAAGAACTCAACTAAAAAAGGTGGACTTACCTGATCTCATTTCTCTCTTTCTCTCTCTCTCTGCATATATATATATATATATATATATATATATATATATATATACTTTGTATTACATTAGTTT
The DNA here is from genome assembly GCA_022085475.1 of Heliosperma pusillum. Classification (NCBI taxonomy): domain Eukaryota; kingdom Viridiplantae; phylum Streptophyta; class Magnoliopsida; order Caryophyllales; family Caryophyllaceae; genus Heliosperma; species Heliosperma pusillum. The sequence continues at coordinate 12,882 of JAIUZE010029392.1, read as the reverse complement.
GATCTAATTAATTAAAAGTGATCCGACCCGAAAATGATACTTAATAATCACGCGGATAATAAATAAATATTTCTATCGAAGTAAATTAAATAACCCGACCTAGCTATCTAATTAATTTTGGGTCGGATCAGTTTCAGGTTAGTGATGCAAAAACAGCCTGACGCGATATATAACCTCATCCGCTCGACCTGGAAATGATCGACGACAATTAACATTCCCAAAACAGACACGAAAGCCGAAAGGACCCGGCCCTCCCCGACCCAAACTAACCCGGTAGAGTTACATACCCGACAAATCTAACCGGATCGGAATATGACCCAAACCATTTATTTGTTGATAAAACGTAATAAATAATAAGTGATAAATGTGGGGTGTGGTGATAAGTACTAATTAGTGATAAATGTGGGGTAGTTTTGATGGTCAATATATGAAAATATCCATTTGTTGATAAAACGTAAGCGAGACGATAAATAACAAAAACCGTAAAGATAGTGGAAAATAGCTGTGGATTATTGTATAGGGTTTCTTCAATTGTAGGTGGTTATTTGAAAAGATCGGACTCAATAGGTGGTAACTTGTAAACTTTTGAACCCAATAATATATTATAGGTGGTAAAAAGCAAAAAACAGTCCCTTTTGAGCATATATATATGCATCAATAACTGTCCCTTTTCGCGTACTTGAACGAAATCGATCGACCCCATTATTTAATTTGGGAAACATTGACGTGTATATATAATACTTGCATGCATTGATGAATCTGTTATGCAACATACGACGTTAATGATCCAGAAGTCATCAGTATTATATATCATCAATATTATATTGTTCCGAAATCACCTGTGTGACAACCCTCGCGACGCGGAAATAAAACATAACAAGCATGTGATTTATATAGCGGAAAATACGGTGTTTTTAAAACATTTTACATGCAAATAGAAAATACGAGGAATGTCAAATAATTACAAACTAAACTAGAATATACTACAAAGAGACGAAGTCTCTCAAAATGATATCCAATATCAAAGTGATTAGCACACTAGCTAAACAACGTCTAGAGGTGATTCATCCAGGCCAACGCCCCCTAGCTCACACCCGAACCCAAAATACCACAAGCAAAAAGCCATCCAATCAAGAAACCTGTTCATCCATGAAAAACATGAACGCCATAGTCAGTGGGGAGTAACTCCGGGTTCTCCCAGCCATATCACAATAAACGTACATAAACGAAAATACAAAAGTAGAAGCATGCATATATAAATATACATGTGAAGTACGAGAAGGATAAATAGGCAATTCAATATATAAGGATATCGATACATGAAGTACAAAACCGTAACCATCATGTTATAGAAAGACTCGGGGATAACACTCTTAGGCAACCATACACTCACTAGAGCTTGCATCTCACCGTTAGCGGCATAAGTTTGATAAGATTGAGACTCGACAAACAAACCATGCCAAGTCATCCAAAGATCACAAGTAATCAATCATATAACCATCCATCCAAACGTACAATACGTTGACGACATCTCTCACGGTAAATGACACACACTAGCACCGTGTACATGCAAGTATAATTAAAAGGCATCCACGGGATAAAACATTGCCCTGAACGCATACACGATTCAATACATTTCGTATATGTAGACTAATTTCCTCCCGGTAGGACGACGATATAAATATCCGATCCTAGTCTAAACCTGACAAAACTCTCGGAATAACATTTTCTGATTCGACATGCGATAAACATTTCGCATCGAAGACTCGGTCAATCATAGACGCCGAGTAGCCCAAATTCGGTCAACCTTCACGAAAGAGACGGAAAAGAGCACAAGCCTCATAACAAGCGGTACGCTACATGCAATGACACCACCTTGCAACTATACAACATTTGACGGCCGGGTCGATCAACGCAAGCGTTCGCCCCCAACAACGTCGTCATATGCCCACTAACACATGCAATTAAGCAGTAAGGATACACTCCCCGTTCCGACATTCCAGCCTTACGAACGAAGAGGTAGCAAAGGGAATGAGAGTACAAAGCACATAGGAAATTAGTGCTCAAACCGTAACATGTGTAAAACCGACTCAAAGTGGGATATATCAAAAACCGTCACAAAACATGCGATACAAGTGAATGAGATATCATATATTCGAAACATTAATATTTGAAGCCATTACGTAAAGTTATACGATAAACGAACCATGCGAACTATTATAAATTAAGATTTAAGAAAATATAAGAAAGAACTCCAGCAGGGTGCCAGCCGGTCAGGTGGACCGGCTCCCGGCTACCCGGCTGGCATCATATATCATATGAAAACTTAACTGAAAATGCAGCGTGTCCCTGCCGGTCAAAGGGACCGGCTGCCGGCTACCCAGCTGGGACCCAAGTCATACGAGAAAATGAAGTAATATTGGCATGTGACTCAGCCGGTCGGCAGACCGGCTGCCGGTTGGCCGGCTGAGCCGACCGGCTGCCGGTCGGCCGGCTGAGACATAATGTATATTAAAATTCTACGTAAACAACAATTCAACATCAGCCACTCCCCAGCCGGTCAGCTGACCAGCTGCCGGTCGGCCGACTGGGGTCTAAAGTGCACGAAAATCACAATTTTCACTAAGGCTCAACATACAACAATCATCATTTAACATCACAAATCATCAATTCTCATATCAATTATCAACTAACAACAACCATCATCAACAACACAATTCCTATGATTACTAATCTTATTCTAAATACGATTACTAACATAGAAACCACATTAAAACACGTAAATGATATCGAGTAACCCTTCACCGTTACCTTTTCGCGTCTTTACTCCGCGTCGATGTTGTCTTCTATAAAGAAGTAGTCTTTGTCGGGGTCTTGGAGGTCACCACCTACAATTAGATGATGAAAGATGAATATAATTCATCTTTGAGAAAGACAGATAAATTGAAAAGCGAGAAAGATGGTAATTTTATTACCAATCAAGATACAGGACGATGAGAGGGAAAGAATAAGACGAACTTGAGTTAATTTGAGAGAGAAACGAAGGAGTAGCGATGATTCTAAGATAGATCAATTATGGAGGTAAGGGTTTTGGTGGTTACTTGGTGAGGAAGAAGAAGATTGAATGTGAGGGAGAGTTAGGGTTAAGGGGAGTATATGAGGGAGTAAGTGGAAAACACATGGGAAAAGCCCAAAAGCGTCTTAAGACGTAACTTAATCGAAATCTCGCGTAAAGTCCAAATACGAACTCGGAAATTCTAAATTAGACACGGAAAAATTTAATTCTAAACTAAAACAAAATTTCGCTGAAAAGTATCCGTAAAATATTTTACTACTATAAAAATAGGGTACATTTGAGGGTGTTACAATCACCCCACCTTTTAAAACGTTTCGCCCTCGTAACACTTGAGCGAAAGAAGGATACCTTAATCGAATAGGCTTGGATATTTACTACGCATAGAAGCTTCTGTTTCCCACGTCTCTTCTTCAACATTGGCACATCTCCACAAGATTTTCACTAAAGGAACCACTTTACTTCTCAACTTCTTATCCTTGCGATCTAGGATGCGGATCGGCTTCTCTTCAAAGGACAAATTCGGTTTAAGCTCGGGCATTTCCGCTTGAAAAACATGGCTTGGATCACTAACGTACTTTCTCAACTGAGAAACATGGAATACATCATGAACCTTAGCCAAATTCGGGGGCAAGTCCAACTTGTAAGCAACGACACCAATCCTTTTCACAATATCAAAGGGTCCAATGTATTTCGGGCTCAATTTACCCTTAACACCAAACCGTTTAACAACCTTCATCGGAGATACTTTCAAGAATACCTTATATCCAACTTTAAATTCTAACGGTCTTCTTCGGACATCGGCGTAAGACTTTTGTCGGTCTTGAGCGGCTTTCATTCTATCACGAATGACCTTCACATGATCGATAGTTTCAACAAGAACATCGGGACCTAAGTCACGAACATCACTCAATTGATTCCAACATATAGGACTTCGGCATTTTCTTCCATAGAGAGCTCCATAAGGAGCCGTCTTGATCGAGGCATGATAACTATTGTTGTAAGAAAACTCCACTAACGGTAGACTCTTTTCCTAAATAGATTGGAAGTCGAGTGCACAAGCCCTAAGCAAGTCTTCTAAAGACTGAATAGTCATCTCGGTCTAACCATCGGTAGCGGCATGGAATGCGGTACTCATCAACAATTTACTACCCATGGCTTCTTGTAAAGCCTTCCAAAATCTCGAACAAAACCTCGGATCTCGGTCGGATATGATCTCCTTGGGAAAACCATGGTATCTAACGATCTCATCAACATAGGCTTTCGTTAGTCGATCTAAATTCCAAGTCTCTTTGATCAGAATAAATCTAGCACTCTTGGTCAAACGATCAACAACAACCCAAACGGCATCTTTACTTCCAACGGTCCTTGGCAAAGCCATGACAAAATCCATAGAAATAGATTCCCACTTTCATAGTGGAATATCCAAAGGTTGTAGCAATCCACCGGGCCTCTTGTGTCCAATCTTCACTTGTTGGCAAGTAAGACATCTTCCAACATAAGACACAACATCACCCTTTAGATTCGGCCACCAAAACTGTAGCTTCAAATCTTTATACATCTTATCACCTCCGGGGTGAATAGAATAAGGGGAAAGGTGAGCTTCATCAAGAACTCGCTTTCTCAAATCAAGAGCATTAGGCACAAACAAACGGCCATGGAATCGAAGAACAACTTTATCATCAAACTTGAAATCTTTAGCTTTTCCTTCAAGAAGCTTGACTTGAATAGACTTGTAGGTAGGATCATCAACTTGGCTTTCGCTGATCTCGCGGAGGAAAACAGGTTCGGCAGTCATAACACCAACATAATCAAATCCACGCTCCACGAATTCCAACTTCAACTTTCGAAACTTGGCACAAAGATCATCGGGTAATACCCGCATAACATTCAATGCATGAGAAGCTTTTCTACAAAGAGCATCGGCCACAACATTAGCCTAACCTTCATGGTATAACAACTCAAAATCATAATCATTCACCAATTCCAACCATCTTCTTTTTCTCATATTCAACTCCTTTTGAGTAAATATGTACTTCAAACTTTTGTGATCGGTGAATATACGACAATGAACACCAATAAGGTAGTGTCTCTACACTTTCAAGGCATGAACAACGGCGGCTAATTCCAAATCATGAGTAGGATAGTTCACTTCATGAACTCTCAACTGTCTCGAAGCATAAGCCACCACTTTCCTACTTTGCATAAGTACACAACCCAATCCCATCTTGGAAGCATCACAGTCGACATCAAAGTCTACACCATCTTCAGGAAAAGTCAACACCGGAGCGGTAGTTAACCTTTTCTTTAACTCTTGAAAAGCGGCTTCACAAGCTTCATTCCATAGGAACTTGGTTTCTTTCTTCAACAATTGGGTCATCGGTCTAGCAAGCTTTGAGAAATCTTTGAGAAATCTACGGTAATAACCAGCTAAACCAAGAAAACTTCGGACCTCTCTAACATCGGTCGGACTCTTCCAATCAACAACGGCCTCAATTTTAGAAGCATCCGCCATTACACCTTCTTTAGAAATTACATGCCCAAGAAAGGACACCTTAGGTAACCAAAATTCACACTTGGAGAATTTGGCAAACCACTTTTGACGACGAAGAACACCCAAAATAATCCTTAGATGAATAGCATGCTCTTCTTCGGTCTTTGAGAAAATAAGGATGTCATGAATGAACACCACTACACACTTGTCAAGGTACTCACTAAATGTGCGGTTCATTTGATCCATGAAAATAGCGGGAGCATTAGTCAATCCAAATGGCATCACCTTGTGTTGGAGTAAGTGTCCTCAACAATAGTGCGATCACATAATTAAATCTCAATAATAAGAATACAAAGGGATGATGAATATTATAGTCAACTGGTCAACATAAATCGGTAACGATTGGCTCAATTGAGTTTGACGTTATTGTCGTATGACGGTGGTGATCAGTTGATCCCTTGAGGTCACACCTAAAGGACAATCCCCTAATCATGTACATTAATTAATTATATAGTGATACAGATTAATTAATCCCTTAAAGTGAACCAAGTTTAAATTGTGAGTGAAAAATATATCTTATTGTAATATGATTAAATAAGATTCATTTTGGTAATTTAATTGTTATATTACTAAGAATGCATTATGTTTATGAAACATTTGAGATAAGTGAAATTGGTCGATTATAATTACAAACTGTTGTAGATTATATTAACCAAATATGAGATGACCCATTTTATTTACATTTAATTATTAAATGTGACTTAAAATGTTAAGTCTAATTTATTTGTTATGAAATTGTATTTAAATTAGTTAAATGTACATTTATAAGCCTAATTACAAGTTACATGTCACATGTCACATATGTGACAAATGACAAATTGCAAAAATAAAATGACCACCCATTTTATATGGGTGCACCGGTTTTGTGGTGTTAGTGCGTTGGATTTTAGTTTGTAATTTTATTCTAATTGAGAATTGGAACAAATCATTATTATAATGACCCATACACTCAACCTTACATTGTTAAGAACAATGTGAAAATGACAACAGCCCACCCATGTGGGGTGTGTGTGTGACCGGCTATAGCAAGCCAATATAGGGCTTGTTTATCCTTTTATTTATTCAACACACTATCTCATATTATTCATTCATGCAAATTTCTCTACATCTCTCTAGATTCTCACACTAAAAGAAAGCTTAAGAAGCCTCACATTTCTAGTGTTCATTTACTAATAATATTACTAAGTGTAGTAATTAGATTATTAGTTATTTTAAGGGATCTACTTTATTATACTAGTGTAGTATTTTATATAGTGAAAGGGGTAGTCTTGGGTGCTACTAATAGGAGAGTTTCTAATTTGAAACTTGGAAGATCGTCCTTCTTATTTAAGCTCAAGAACAATATTTGGAAGGTGTCCAAATATTGTGCCCATTTTGTTTATATTCAATGTAAGGAAAATGTTTCTTCATATCTTTGTCTTATTTTGTTATGCATGCATAAGATCTATTTAATTTAAGAGTAAACTAATTGTATAATGATATTAGAAGTGTCTAATATCAAGTTTATAAAACTTACAAGTGGTATCAGAGCCTTGGTTGTTGCATGCATAATCGATTTATAGTTTTTTCGAGTTATGGTAACTTAAAGAAAACTAGCAATTTGTGTTTTATAAGATAAAATCATAAAGTTATTTGTATGTCAATATATTCTGGTCCTAATAAGATTTATGGTCATTTTGATGATTTATGGAAATTTATAGTGCTCAAATATGATTTTTAGTATTTCTTATTACATTTTAATGAGTAAAATGATGTTTAAAATGCTAAAAATAGTTACACTTATCTTATGACTTTGATATTTTTACTCAACACCACACATACATTTTACTTATTGTATGTAAAATTTCGTGTGAATTGGACTTATTTCGTGTGATTTATGATTTTTATATGATAAAATTAAATAAATAAAGGTCAAATGGTTAAAAATACTTCCGCTTTCAATATGACCATGAAATTTTAGTATGTTATCAAATGCATGTTTTACTGTTAGACTGGAAAACTTCAGACTAATGTGATTTGTCTTGCATGATTTATGAATTTTTAATGTAAAAATGGCATAAATAGTGACTAATTTAGAAAATATAGCTAAAGTAATTTTCATTTCAAGAGAAAATTGTTCCTGGTTTCATAAATGTCCCAAATTTCAGATCTAAAGTTGAAAATTTAATATGATTAATTTTTGAATGCTTTATGTATTTTATTTGATAAAACCGATAAAGCGCAACCATTTTTCTCAAAACCGATTCGAAATTTTTAAACCATGATTTTTGACATTATGAGTGTCATGGAAATGTTCCTGAATGTACAAATATTTAAAATTCAAAATTTGAAATTATTGTAATTAAATTTGGATTTATTTGATTAAAATATGATTTTAAAGTCTAATTATGAGCAATTATACAACAACAAGTTGAATTATTGTCAAAAATTGAGTAATGACTAATTTTGAGGCCTAAATGAGTTGGGATAATAAACTTGGACTTAAATATGATTTAAGTATTGTTTTGTGATTTTAAAGTGTTATTATCACACATTTCCGTAAAACCGGGTTATATTCGATATAAACCGTTATATAGAGCGATTTGGCATTTAACATGAGCTTGTTTTATACATATTATAATGCTGCATTTTATTTATGAATGTCATATTTTCAATTTATGAATGTCATATTTTGGTTTATGTAATTTGGAATTATGTAATTTTTCCTTGTATGGCCTTAGTTTTAATCGATATTACCCGAAATGTAAAGGAATATTGATTCGGTTGTAATTTAATGTGATCTCGTATCACTTTTATTATTTTATTTTACAAATGTATAATAGGAAATTATTGTAATTTTATTATATATTTTGTAACTAATTGTAAAACCGGAGTTTCCCAAAGACGGTGTCATTCGGAAAGGAGTTCCGAGAGAGAGACGGTGACCTTGTGAGGCGTGCTTATGAAGTTCAAGGGACCAAAGGAGTTGGTTTCCGAACTTGTAATAGATTATATGATTTTCTATTCTAGGAAAGGCCATACTAGGAGTTTTATTTTTATGCTTGCATTTTATTTAATATGTTTGCATGCATTGCCAAATCGTCATAACATGACATGCATATTTTATCGAGCTTTCGACCGTGTCAATTAAAATTATCGTTAATTCATCGATTTAATTCACTTAAACGAGATAGATAATAAATTGACATGACCTCTCATAATAAATAATTGAGATCAAGCCTTACCAAATGTAGAACCCATGAATCCCAATTTCGCAAGGAAGTAGGTTCGGCTCACCGGGGTGCTAAACTTGTTACGTTGGGTAAGTGGGGTAATAAATATTATTATTTCGAAATTTGGATTGAGCTCAACGGAAGTATTCGCAACCGTAGCCGCATGTGTTTCGGGCTTAAGATAAATATTAAAGTAATATTATCGACCGAGAGTTCTAATGTAGAATCGATTAAAGAGTTAATCCACCGAATAATGTTAATAAGGGATGAATCGGCTTACCGTGCCCAAGTTGATATGAATTTGGATCTCGGAATCATTAATAATAGTTGGGTAGAGGTCACTATTTAAATGTTGAAACTTGTTTAAAATGTTTACAAGTATTTAAAATGATAAATGTTGACATATCCTTTATGTCTCTAAAATTTTGTAGTTAATATTGTTTATTCGCAATGGCAAATGCTAATTCATCCACCACCATCTCTGCTCCAACTCTCACGAATGTCTCATGGCTTCGATCCTTCATGCATCGATGCAAGTTAGAAAAGAATGGCGCTAATTTTACCAATTGGGATATGCAACTCCGCTTGGCCATGGCGGGTGACGACAGGTTTCGTTACCTTGCCAAGGCCTCTCCCACCACACCTAATGAAAGGTCAACCGCCACGCAAGGCGAGCCTATGAGGCTAGCCACAAAGAGTCCGCCGCGATCCAAAACGTTTTGATCTTCTCGTTGAAGGCCGATCTTCAAGGGAGTGCCATAAGATGAGCACGGCCTATGAGATCTATGCCTAGCTTGTGATCATGTTTTACACAAACTCCTAGGATCTTACAATATAAGACGGTTTCCACATTATTCAACATGAACCTAAAAGAGGACCAAAAGTTAGCCCTCATATACTCAAAGTGATTGAGCATGTTGAGACTCTTAAATTGCAATGGGTGACCATTCCCGAACAACTCGTTATCGACCGAGTCTAACATTCCTTGGGGAAAATCAAAGCATATGTGAAGTTTAAGGTAAACTACAATATGCATAACATGAGAAACCTCTCTTCATGAAATGCACAAGATGCCCGTGCATGCCGAGAGAGACATGGGCTAAATGTTAGCACCTCCAAGGAAATACTCCATATTAATAATAAGAGTAAGGGGAAGTTCAAGAAAGGTGGTAGTAAAGGGAAGAAGCCCTCCACCTTCAAAGGAAAGGGAAAAAGCTATTGATAAAATATCACCCAAACCTAAGAAAGGTGCCTCAACCGAGGACAAGTGCCATTATTGTAATGGCATAGGGCATTGGAAGAGTGATTGCACTAAATGTCTAGGAGATATCAAAACTGGAAAGATGTTTCAGTTGGTAATTTATCCTTGTCGTTTATGTTATGATCTCAACTTTGGTATATAGATACGAGTTGTGATTCTTACCCTATTTAGTTGTAATCAGGGCACCCTAGCAAGGATAAAGGCAAGGACAAGCAAGCCTAAGAAGGCTCTTCAATGGAAGCTAAGGTAGCTACCCATAATTGAAGACCTATGGAAGCTTGGTCTCATTTTGAATTGTCTAAAATTTGGGATGTATTTTGAGATATTGTTTTGAGAACTTTTATAATTTCCTTGTTTGACATGGAAATTTGTTCAATTCCTTTTATTGACATTGGTTATAATTGGATTTAGTGACTTGGTTCTCAACCCAAGTCATTCGGTTTGTTGAAACTTTTAGTTCTAAAAACTTGTCATCATACTCTTCTTGCACTAATAACATAAATTGTATCGACTCAAATTGATCATATAAATATTATGATGATTGGATCATTATAATAAAAAGCTAAGAATTCGATTCTCACTTTGAAAGATAAATTGCTAAGTCAAAATTGAGTTATTGAACTCAAAGTAGGGAGTCTACCAAACCAATTGGTCACACCACTTGTAAAGATTGTAATTGACATGAATATGAGCACACCTCTTTAGCTCTTATAGAACTAGTCTATGTTGAAGCTAAGATTCGATGTCTTTACAAAGAAGTCTTTAGTAGATCACTTAAGGTCATGTTGTGATACTTCTACCTCCCTTACGCGTATGAGTACAAAATTGTTTGTGGCTCATAAGGCTATCTTTGAAGAAAATAGTTTTATTTTTCTAATGATAGAATGGGAGAAAATAAGCCACAACGAAAAACTAGTTAGGAACTAGTGAGAAAGCCAAAAGAAAATGTTCTTAGGTTAGACTCAAGACTAGTGAGGAGACCAAAAGAAAGCGTTCTTAGGTGAATCCTTAGACTAGTGACGAGACCAAAAGAAAATTTTCTTGAAATAATAAGATTATGATCTATGAAGTGGAAGTACCTAGAAATTTTAAAAAAAATTGATTTTCTAACATAAGAGACTTATGAAACTAGCTAGAATCTATGCAAAGAAAATGTTTTATTTGGAGTTGTCCAATTGTAGTTGCATAGATAGACATGTAGATGTCTTCAAAAGCTAAGTTAATGCGTAACTATGCTTAGATCCAAATCATCAATAAAATACCTCATATTAAGTGTGTACAAGATACACAACAAAACCACGTGTCCAAATAGGGATTTGGAATAGGATGTGTACATGACAAAAACCTAAGGTGTAGAGGCTATGATGATATTTTCTATTATGAGATATAAGAAGTTTTTCACTCGAATTGTCGAAATATCATGTATAGACATGAAGTTAAGTGGGAGTTAATGTCATGTATAGATATGAAGTTAAGTGGGAACTAAAGTTATCACGTAAAGACATGAAGTTCAGTGGGAGAAATTGTTTTCCACGTGAATGACGTATCACTCATTGTGACTAACGTATTCGTGTTACCTTTTTGAAAGGAATGGTTGGTTATTAATGTTGGATGAAAGAGGGCAACATGTATACTAAAATCAAAGTCTATTGTGAAATAGAAGATTTTAGCTTGGCATTTAAAAGGTATCTTATATCGATAAGATCCTTAATCTCTTCAACAAGTTAAATAGGTTGTTTATGTCGATAAAAGTAGGATCACTATGAAAGGGTCATAGTCATCCACTGAACCTAAGAGTTGTTGATCACATGAGTCCAATCATGTATGCCATTACATACACGTACCTAAATAAGTTGTATGCTGTGAGGATGACAAGCCAAAAGCAAATCAATCCATATGAGAGTCATTGGATAGCCTACAAGAACATCCGTAGAGTTCTCGAGGAGAACTAGGGATACACTCTTATGTTTGGTAGAGAAAATTTGATAATGTGGTAAAGGTTACACAAACCCAAATTTCCAAAATTATAAGGATTTATCCGAATCCTAGGCGTACCTTTGTTATATTAAGAAGCGAATAACTAAAAGGGTTATTGAAGAGTCAATCATTATAAATTCTACAAATAGAGACCTAGTACATTATGATGAGGATGAGGTGGTTTAAAAGGAACAAATGGTAGATCCTTTCACCTAAATACCTATCAGTTATCATGATAACGAGTGGGAGCATCTTTCAAGTTAAAGATCCCAACACTAGATAGAGTGTGACAACCCTCGCGAATGCGGAAATAAAACATACAAGCATGTGATATAATTAGCGGAAATACGGTATTTTAAAAACTTTTATACATGCAAGATAGAAATACGAGGAGTGTCAAATATTACAGACCAAATAAAAATACCACAAGAGTAGTCTCTCAAAGTGTTAACAAAAGACAAGGTTATTAGCAACTAGCTAAAATCGTCTAGAGGTGTTTCATCCAGGGACAACGCCCGCTAGCTCACACCCGAACCCAAAATATCAAGCAAAAAGCCATCCAATCAAGCAACCTGTTCATCCATGAAAAACATGAACGCCACAGTCAGTGGGGAGTAACTCCGGGTTCTCCCAGCCATATCACATTAAACGTACATAGAAGGAAATACAAAAGTCGAACATGCATACATAAGGATATACATGTGAGATACGATAGGATAGATAGGCAATTCAATATATATAATGATAAGAGCATATGGAATACAAATCCGAATCCATCATGTTACACAAAGACTCGGGGAAGACA